>SKCR01041762.1:0-42326 GCA_019454045.1 Zanthoxylum bungeanum | reverse complement strand
AGCCCCTTACGTTATTTTCATATCAGTTTTTGCTTCCATTTCTTTCATGCAATTGAATGCTTCTTCAAGCTCTTTCCAAGCCTAGTAAGTTTCTTTTCCTATTTTCCTCTAATTTTGAGTTTATGGCATGATTTTCTTGTTAGGGTTTGTGCTTGGAGCACCAATCTGAATCATATTTATGTTCGATTTATGAATACAAATAATTATGTTTTCCATAATATTACTTACTTAATGATAACACCTCTTGTTTTTATGTACGTTTTCGATCTAATTACGATTAGATTGAAACTAAATCTGATTTAGTGATATGTATATATTAGACAAAGACCCCAAGATTTACAACGTAGTGCACAGTTACAACATAGCTTGTAATTACATTGGGAAGCGTCACTATAGGTTGTATATTCTCAAATAAAGTTCCTGGTCAAGATTTACTAACACGGGTCGATTAGTAAAATCTGTTGAGACTAGTGCATGTGGTATATCGAGACTTGGTCTGATGATTTATCCCAATGAACCATGGGTCTTGGGAGACTTTTATAGACATGTAGGTGTTTATTTGATAAATACTGAATGACTCACCGAAGATTTCCTAATATATGGTACACCAACGTCAATAGGAATCTTCTCGAGTCGAGTAGCATAGTGGTCATTCGACTTGAGATACCACTGTGGATATATGATACATCCTCCACACTTTGATGGCAGTCACATCACCGATCTATTTATATCAGACCTCCACCTGCTCGTTGGGTGTAGATTGATGCGCATGATATCCTGTGAGTATCAAATAGAATCCGTCAGTCTTGTGTACAGAGCATAGGTATCTTGAACGTGTTTGCGATCTAGTAAATCCATGGCCGTGGTATACTTCGGAAGCGAGTTTCGAGTGTTATTTAGAGATCGTAAATTTGAAATTTGACTATATTATACCTTAGGGATTTGACGTTCCTATCTATATCCCCGGTATAATATTGATAGCCTGTGACAGAAGGATTATACGTATGCAATGACCTCGACTTGCATAGTTTAGCGAGATTATCCATGATCATCATAATATACGAGTGGGTTAATTATGGACACGAAATTTGATTCCTTGACGGATAAACCTAAACTTAGAGAGTCCCATAATATGAAGTGTACACGTTGAGCACTTGGGCAACACGTTATGATTAATATAGATTATTCACAATACTTTATCAGATTAAATGATTTAATTCGAATCGTTTAATCGGTTAAACGAAAATACATGCATTATGAGATTTTGGTCAATTAATAATTAATATGTATTTGTATTTGATACAAAATTTGATTTGATATATATTAATTAATTGTCAAATGAGATTTTGACATATGTCATAAATTTATGTATTTTGTTATTTAATGTAAATAAAAATACATATATAGATATTTATATTAATTAATTATTTAGTTATTTAATTGTTAAATAATTAAATATTTAGAAATTAAATATCTTATCCATAAGTCATAATTAGTATGATAAGTGGTGAGATATTATTGGTAACAAATGACATGATTTTTTTAGCTTGAAGAATTCAAATTGAATTTGAATTCTTTAAATGTGATTAAATAAATTAAAATGACTATATTGCCCCTAATTTCGTCCAAGTCTCGTATTTAAAGTGAGAATTTTTTTTTTCTCATTCATAAGCTCCCTTGGTCGAAATATATCTACATGAAAGCTCCCAAAATATTTCTTAAAGAAACTTGATAGAAAGAGATGAAGACAAGAAGAAAGCTTAAGGAAATTAGGATATTTTGAGGTAATCTTCAATATTCTTAAGCTTAGAAAGTTTGTTTCTTGTTCTTGAATATTTAGAATAGTTCTAGAGTTTCTTTCTTTCTTGGTTTTTGGGGCTTTTTGATTTGGAGGATGGATTTGGAGGCTAGATGCATGTGTGAAGTTAGATTGAATAATATTAGTGTAATATTAGTTCATTTTTGTCATTTGATGACTTGTTCCCATTCTAGACTCCTATAATTGTTTTTGAGTTCTTCATAGGTGGTGGCTTTGATTGGTGTAAATATCAATATGATTAATGTTGAGAAAATTGGATTTAAAGTATGAAAATTGATAATTTTGGTTACCAAATCAGATCTGGAATTTCTGTGATTTTGGTGATGAAAATTATGTTGTATAAATGTATTGGATGTGTTTTGGGCATTGGAACAATTTCCGAAAATTGTTTCGGAGTTGATATACGCGAAAACAGTGAAAAACAGCGTTACCGGGTGAGTTTCGGGCTTACCGGGTGTCCAATGTCCAAACAGTGAATTGGTCACTGTTTGGGCAGCCCATGAACTGCCCAAGCACTATTGGGGCTGACTTGGGAAACCCCGTATGTATTGGTTGGTCGGTTTGGACAAAAACTTATTTTTTCCTACTTTACAAAAAATATTTTCGTAAAGTATTTCTTGGTGTTCCTAACGTATTTATGTCATTATTTGATATCAAATAAATAAGTTTTGGTGAAATATGTATGAATTATTCATATGGATATTGAATAATTTATTCGGTGATTTTAAAATTTTTAAAATTATGATTTCACCCGAACCGCGCTCTTCCGCTGCGCCTTTAGTAAACCCCAACAAAATTGGTATCAGAGCGAGTCTGATCCTACATCCATTACATTTTTCATGCTTGATATATGATATATAATCCAATTTTGATATTTGCACATGCTTGTAATCTAGATGTTTTTAACGGGAAAACGTAACCGAGATTTAATGGTTAAGTTAAGTTATGTTTTCTCGGGTGGAATTAAATTATTGAGAAATTGATCTAGATTAAATATCTGCATTTGATGTAGAAAAAAACCCTCTTAAGGAATATCCCACCTTAAATAAGGCACTAAGGTGACTAGTATTAGGAATACTTATTTCTTGGTCCGCCTTCTCAGTACGGATGCGAATGATTTCCTGATACTGTAGTTGTATCATGCCAAAGCTATGCAGTTATGGCTGATGGTAGTTCATTTGCGCCGGTAGAACTTATATGATAAGAGACAAATTCAAATGAAAGTGGAAATCCTGGACGTGCCAAAGCTGTCAGGATTACATCGGTAGCTTGAGTTTGTCACTGACAAGTGAATCCTTGATACGCCTCATGTGAACGTGCCAAAGCTGTCACAATGAGAAACAGTCAGGATCAAAATTAGGAGTCACAGTGAGTGTGATTAACAATGAGTTATCTACCTGTGAATATACGTAGGCGAGAACGTGTCAAAGTTGTGAGTCGAAATATATTCATGGGGTATACTTCTCACTATGGAATTCATTTAATTGTTGAATTCCCATTTTCCGTTGGGGATTGCGGTATTACGTAGTAGTGGGAGGCACTGCTGGTTTAAAAAAATCCATAATTGAGGTAGTGAGTAATATTATGAAAATTATCGCTTTTGTTTTTCCTTATTCTATAGTGTAGATAGAATATAAACGTTTAATCCACTGCAAGCATATTTACATATATATTTTCTGACCTGACTTATGGTTACAATTTTCTAGAATAGGTTCTAGATATCAATAGACATGGATATAATTAGATTAGTCTAAACCATCGGGAATTATCGTTCCAATTTTCTTGAAAAATCAAGATGGTTAGTGACTTAGTTACTAAGTCACGATAGATAATATAAATAGATATTTTTTAGGATATAATTCTCTAGAGAGAATAGTTTCTTTTAGGATATAAGAAATGACGTGAATTAGTTCATGTGTCGAGATTCTTGACTGGCATTAAGAAAACTCCATTAGGTATTTGTTTATCTAATAATGATATTTCTTGGCTTTAGTGACCTTTAGAGTGTTGGGGTTGGCGCTCAGAGCGCCAATTCCCCGTAGTATTTCCTTGTAAATACTCTTGTAAACGTTTTATTATGAATAAAATAGAAAGTTTCTATAATATAATATATCTCTTTATATAGTAAAGACGTAATCGACCTTAGAATTATTAGTCATGATGCAGTTGCAAAAGCGTCGAAACTGACATTGAGTTGTATCATGACGTTGTCATTCTCAAGTAGTTCTGGTCAAGGTTTACACTACTTGGTAAATAAATTAAACCCGTTGAGACCGGTACATGTCGTATACTGGAATATTGGATTCCAATGGTTTCTCAATGAACTATGAGTCTTGGAGACTGTTGGAGTTTCTCTACGTCTCGAGGATCGATTATAAAGCAAGAAATACATGTGAATACATACGAGGAGTTGTAGAATACTCACATCGATCGGTTGAGCGACGTTTTGACGAAAAAAAACTCAGTTTCTGCTCACTGCATGTTCGGCAGTCCACTGTCACAGCCCACTGCATTTTCGGCCATTGTTGCTCAAGAATCCAAGCTCCAAGCTTTGTCAAATGATTCCTGGCTCATGGGTGGTCTTCCCTATCACCTTCGCATGTCTCTCGGAGTGCTAGCTCTTGTGATTTTTACCACAAAAAGCACCACACTTGCTTCCCATCCTCTCGGCAAACAGAAGAAAAAGGCCCTTCATGGGCGTGAGAGAGAAGTGAGAAGAGAGAAGAGAGAGTTGAAAAAGTGTACAGGTTAATTGATTTCTAAAATCAATTCAACATATACCAAAACATTTATATTAAATATCAATCAAGCTTTCAAAAGCTTTTCAACAACTCTCATCAAGTCACATCTTTCAATCAATTTGTCAAGTCACATCACTCAAAGTGACAAGTGATTTGAAGCTTGATGCGACTAATGATTTGAAGCTTGATTTGACTTGCGTGCCGTACTCGAATTCAAAATGCGAATGCGCTCGCAAAATCTCGGGCTCGAGTTCGCTAATTCCAAATTAACGAATTCTCCGTTGCGTCGTAATTAATGATTATGCCTAGCGAAATCACTATTCATGTCGCTAACGAATTAATTCTAAATTAATTCATTCGCCCGAATTAATATCTAATTTTAATTCCGCGTCGAAATCCAATTTCGTTTAATATATCGAATATATTAATTAATCGATTAATTCCAAATTAACCGTTATCTCTCTTTAATTGATATTTTATCTCAGATAAAATATCTCCGTAATTAATCCCAGATTAATTTTCTCTCTCATCATATTAATCCCAGATAAATTAAAAGTGCGAGTCATACGTCATCGGTGAATCTTTGGAAAGCGACCAATGAGATCCCCAGATATGTTGGCAGTAAATTCGGTCGTCGGACTATCCGAATACGTAAGTACCTAGTACTACGTTTGTACCGACTTACAAGACAAGGTTGGCTTCTAGCAAAGCTCCATGCTACCCAATTCTCCAGAAATATCCTTACAGGAATAAATGATCTATATCAGGCGTAGTATACGTAGTATTGCGTATTTCGATCCAGTATCGGATGATCACATGCAAGGCCTGGGGCTGGTATAGTGTCTGCCCCGTACGAAGCATATATCGGATTACAAGCAACTAGTCTCTTTATTATCGGATAATCATAACCAAGTCATATTATCCCAACGGTTGCAACCTTTTTAGAGAACCAGTTCTGTATCCATACGCGATCATCATCTCCATATGACTGGAGTGACACTTCCGTCTTGACATCACACCCAACACACTACGATTCTCGATATACCCAGAAGAGGCGGTACACAGAAACCGGTTAAAGCCCTGGATGACCAAAACCAAAGTATATTGATTGTCGCAAGTATTAGCGGTGCAAGTCTCAGCTTAAGACCAAATACACCTACCTGATTTCGGACTTCCATAGACACATAGCCATACTACCAATGGAATTCTGAGGGGGTCTATCCAGAGCGAAGCTGTTTCCCATACCATCGGTTAAAACACAACCTCTTATTACACTTGCATGAGTATCCTATACCCAAATATATGAGAACTATGCCGTTGTGCCCTCACAACGCGCACAAGTGTAATACTAGTCTTTTACGCATTTATCGATGTCCAATCTCGATAATACTCTGACTAGGGATATTTAATGATTTATCCTTCATGGACAGATACTGTCTCATATCATTCTCAATCCAGGAACAAATCACAGGGACCTCCTATCATTTATACATCTTGGTGATCTAATCACAAATGATAAGAGTGCAATCTCCTTTGTCACATAGTTAATTTGTACAACAACACCATGATTTGTACAAATAGTGACGCTATGGGTCATAATTGTCCAACAATCTCCCACTTGGCCTATAGCCAGTCACTCGAGTGTATGACACCCGAACTATGTACGGTTGGCTCAAATTGCTGAGAAAAGGTTTTCGTCAGCGGATTTGCATGATTATCGTCTGATGTGATTTATACGATCATCACATCGCCACGATGTATGATCCGAACGAATCAGATGAATATCGAAGTATGTATCTGGATCGTTGATGAGACCGTTAATTCTTTAGCCTACGCTGACGCCTAGCTCAGCGGCTAACAGAACTATATCTAATCTAATTAGATTTTGTATCGACCCAGAAGGCTTCTATTGTTGCCTCAGCTGCAGCAATAACCCACATTTGTTGTTTATTCGGTAACAGTATCTTGCTTGGAAGATTTCCAGCTCACTGTTCCGTTATTCAAACTTTATAGTACCGTTTTACGACTTATAGTCGTTTAATCGGTTTGGAAACTTGCAGTAGTGACCCCAGTCACTTCAAGTTCTCATTATCCATAGTTTAAGACAGTATCCTTAGATCTTTAAGATACTAACGGATGTTCTTAACTTCAATCCAATGACTATCACTTGGATTGACCTGTTTGTGACTTCATATGCTCAAAGCGTATGAGACACCAGGTCGCGTACGTTTTTCAATGTACGATTTCTCAGAGAATGTTAACAACTTTAAATCTTTCCAGAAGATCTTTATTCCTTGAATAAAGGTTGTTTCTCCCAAGAATTCTACAGAGAATTTTCTCGAAAGCCAAGCTTTCACCGATAGTTTTATGGGAATATCATTTCCAAGAAATGACATATTATCATTATTTTATAGGACAGGCACTGTCAGTGCGCTCCCACTAACCCTCTTATATACACAAGAATCATTTCGTTTTGAATTAAATCATAAACTATTATGATTACATCAAAACGATAATTCCAAGAACCTTATGCTTGCATCAATCCAAACATGGATCGAATAACCCGCAAACCTTTTTGCTAGTTATGGTACGACAAAACCGAGAGGATGTTGTAAACATCCTCCAAAAGGTTTCCTTTTCAGGAAAGCGATTTTCCCGTTCAGCTGTCATATTTCATAAATGAAACATGCAGCGTTTCCAAACATTATCCAAATGGATTTACCGTGGCAACAGGTAAAAGGTTGAATCATAATCAACATAATGTTGATAACGATACCTTTTCGTTAAAAGCCTAGCTTTATATATTGGTATGTTGCCATCCATGCATGTCTTCCTTGAAGACTAATATAGTACCAATAGGCACAATGCCTTGCAGTACATCAACTAGTATCCAAACTTGTTGATATATATGGATCTATTTCGGATGTCATGGCACTTTTCCATAATTAGGGAGTCGATACCTTGTATCACTTCCTTATACGTAGTCAGTTGGTATGCCTCAATAAGATAGACATCTTTATGAGGTGAGATCAGAAACTCATACCCCAGGTTGTTTTCTGACTCTCTCCGACATACGCTGTTCTTGTGTATTCGAAGATTAATGGTATAGTTTCATCCTTGATGAACTATATATGTTCCATTAAGGAATCGGTGCCTTGAATAGTATTACTCCGACTTTCATCGAGTTTTACTATCCTCCCACTTACCACTGCATATCGGAATTCCTCTTAGGAAAACCGCATGGCGAGCAACAATTACATTGTTCTCTTATGAGTTGTATAAGTACTATACTTTGGTATCCCTAGGATAACCTACAATTTGGCACTTATCCAATTTGGTATCATCCAAACATATGCCCAGCATTCCCAAATTTTCAGGAATGAGAAACCCGGTTTCTTTCCTGTTCATATCTAATATGAAATCTGTCAAACATATTTTTATGGAACCTTATTCAAAATAAGTTCTGCACTGTTAATGTATTTCCGTTGAAGGAAATGGTAGCTCAGAGCGACTCATGATTAACCTTATCATGTCCAACAAAATTCGGTTACTCTGTTCGGACATACCGTCAAATTGACGTGTTCCGGAACGAGTCCTTATTGAAAGAATACTATACTCTTTCAAGTATATGAAAAACTTATTGCTTAAATATTTTCCATTACGGTACCGTGACAGTTTAATACTTTAGCCGATCTGTTTGTCTATTTCGTGTCGAAACTATAAAAGTTTCTGATTTGTGTTCCTAAAGAAACACATAACCATAACGAGATGTCATATCCGTAAAGGTCACAAAATATTCATATCCACCTCTAGCCTAGCTAGACATGGGCCCACTTGCTTCACTATGAACTAGGGCTAACAGATCAGTGGCATTTACACTTTTACCAAGTAAATAGTGTTATAGGCACATTGCCCAATAAACTAGATTCGTAGACTTTATTTGAATAGAATCAAATCAGTCCTAGTACCCACTCTTCAAAAGTGTGGATATACGAGTCTTGTTTAATTGTGTCCCAGACAACAATGCCACTATATGTTTCTTCTGATCAAATCAATTTGAGCTATTTGTTTGTCATGTTATACGTTTGAGATTTATTTATATTCAAAATATAAATATTGTTATTCACATCTAATGTGTATATCTCAATATCATCTTTATATAATAAAACACTTTAATGTTCTAGGATATAAAGGTAAATCCGCAACGGATTAAACACTAATATAGAGATAATATTTCTAGTCAAACTAGTTACATTATAACAGTTTCCTAATTTAAGTACATACCCGAAGGTAGTTCCTAAACTTAGGTATCTACGGTTGAAACATCGACTTTCGTCCCGTTTCCAATTCACAGATTAATCTCAATTGAAGTCAGTATCCTACTCAAAGCAGATTCTGAACATCAATGTATATATTTATGTATCATACTAAGTATTTAAAATCTAATTTCAATACTAGTAATGAACATAATATGACAAACATATTTGAAGTCAGAGCCTTGCTCGTCTTCAATTCCTTCATGTCTGCTTTGTCCAAACGGCAGTCACGCTTCCGCGATCCCGTTTGCCACAATTAAGGCAGACATTTTGGGATATGTCTTTTTTCTTCCTAGAAGATTATAATAATATTGCTTTTGCCCTTTCCAACATTCTAGAAGCCTTTGGCCAAGCCTTGGGTTTCTAGAATATCGAAGTAATGTGCGCCTTGCGCTACTTGCCTAATTGTAAAGTTTGACTTTATCTCCTTGAGAATAGTCATTAACTCTCCAAGGGTTAATTATTGCAATTTAGTACTTCTAAAATCTAAAAGTAGATCTATGAAGATCCTTCAATTTCATCATCATACTTTAAGGATCTAATCCTTAGTTCTGATTAAGAAATTAAGGAGGCTACTGCGACAAGCTTAATGGATTAAGCACTAAAGTTATCATCACATGAATCTTCCAAAGATCATGCTCTACTAATTGCTCAACTCCTGGCTTAGGCTTAATCTGTTATTTTATCAAATAAAGTAACTTATTATTTTCCAGGATCATCCTGAAACTTTATTCCCAATTTGAAAAATTAAACCATTTAAATACATTTTCCCTAGGATTATGTTTTAAATGTTAATCTTTCAATTTATATATTGATTCTAATAGTCCAAATATTTAATCAACGATTTCAGTACTATTATTATAATGATTATTATTGTCCAACTATTTAATCAATTATAATTTTAAATTGTTTGAATATAGTCCAACTATTTAATTAAAACAACATTTAAATATTAGTACAACTAACATTTAATTCATTTGACGAATGATATTTGTTTTAACGCGTATGGCAAGTAATTAAACGAATATTAAAATTCAATTCTTGCCTCCCACTATTTTTCGGCGAGCCTCTAACCCTCTGTGGAGTACTCGGGAAACCTAGTTTCCTAGTGGGCTAGGATCCCGTTAAATAACACACAATCTTGACTTTGGCCAACAAATTGTATGATAATTAACTAGGTAGATCTCTAAGATCAATTGGATCCCATCCAATTCCTAGATCCAGTAGGTGGACATCCAAGTCCGAAACATATATCTTATATATGCCAATATATCCAATATATTGCCTAACATTTTTCCTCTGAATCAACTAAGCCTTGGCTTTGGCACAACAAACTTAGTGATCCTAGTCAAGCGTGACCCATTGACTATGGAAAGCTTCGTAATCAATGTCGATGGACAAGAAGTGGTCTTGACTTTGGCCAACAAACCACAACTTGGACAAGACACCGATATGGAACAAAGCTCTCGTGATTCAAACACATCCTCGACGGACAAAGGCCTTGACTTTGTCCAACAAGCCAATGCCAGTCTCGGATCTTGAGTAAGAATCACTCAATAGAAGGAAAAACGCTTAATATTTTGCGAGGGTTTTGCGAGTACAAATTGGCAACTAATTTATTATCTTTGTTAAGGTCTCATCATCATACACCCTTAAACATGCATTCTAAACACATAATAAAGCGCTTATAAATAAAGTAATAATGATATGCGGATGGATACTTTACACAATGATCCTAGATCAAATCTCTCCCTTTCTCTCTCCAGCTAGCACAAGTATTGCTTCTACCCGTTACACTACACTTCTAAAGAAACCTCATTTACATTGAGGGGAATAGGTGAGAAGAAAATACAAAGATTAAGAAGGTGATAAGGCTGGACACGCAGGTCCAATTAATAAATCAAATTTATTACAACAATTTCTAAAATTGTCCCACCCATCTAATATCCATCTGATATATATTATTCATGCATCGCAACCATGTATTCACACAAGCATGCTATCAATCAATCTAATCAAATTAATTAATCTGATAATTAGTGACCATCCAATGTTCAAACAACGATTTGATTTTGTGCGAGTCAAACTCGTTTTGCGAATAAGTACTCAAAGTATGAATTCTTGAATTAAATTAAACTGCACAATTAAATCCAATTCAATTTGTATTTAATTCTAATTCACTATTTAATTCCAAATTAAATACTCCACTTTATTAATAAACCTTTACGACTTAAATTCAAATTTAATCGTTACGGGTCTCAAAGCCCGATTAACGTTGTCAATTTAATTAAAGTCCAATGGGCTTTTAATTAATTTCTTAAGGCGTGGACTTTTGGTCAACTCGGGTCGAACCCAATAACCAAAGTCCAATCCGGGAGTTACCCCATAAGCCCAGAAATCAATTTAGGCCCATTAGTCCCAATTAAACTTTAAAGGTCCATTAGTCGCATTTGGGCTTTATGGAAGCGGTTGGGCCCAATTGGAGCCAACCAATTTTGCCTAAACCCAACTTAGTACAACCAAGCCCAATAACAACTTTAAAAGTCCAATTTCCAAAATTAGGCCCAACATAATTAAATTACAAAATCCAATTTCTCATTTAATTATCCAAAGTGCATTACACAATTAATTATCTAATTAACATTTCTAAAACATCAATTAGCCTAATTAATCATGCTCTTTAACAACAAAACATGTCCAACACATTTCATCAAAAATCAAACCCAAAATTCATGCTCAAAGTCTCGGCAATATAGGGATTTTCATATAAATTCGGAATTCAATCCAATCAAATCCAAATTAACACTAATTTCATATTTCCAATTGATTCAAGTCATCCAATGATCAAAAATCAAAAAATCACCAAGACCATTAGGGCTATTGAGTTTCGGCCAACTCAACAAAATTGGGGAAAAATGTTCCAAACAATTTTTCAACAAATTGATCCAATCAATCTTCAATTAAAACATATTTAAGCATACTAATTCATCAAATTTCATTAAAACATGCTCAAATACAATTTTCCCAATTTTAAGCCCTAAAATATTTTCATGCTTACCTTGCTCTTGATACCATTGTTGGAGTTTCTACGTCCCGAGGATCGATTATAAAGCAAGAAATACATGTGAATACATACGAGGAGTTGCGGAATACTCACATCGATCGGTTGAGCGACGATTGGACGAACAAAAACTCAGTTTCTGCTCACTGCATGTTCGGCAGTCCACTGTCACAGCCCACTGCATTTTCGGCCATTGTTGCTCAAGAATCCAAGCTCCAAGCTTCGTCAAATGATTCCCGGCTCATGGGTGGTCTTCCCTATCACCTTCGCATGTCTCTCGGAGTGCTACCTCTTGTGATTTTTACCACAAAAATCACCACACTTGCTTCCCTCCTCTCGGCAAAACCAGAAGAAAAAGGCCCTCCATGGGCGTGAGATAAAAGTGGAGAAGAGAGAAGAGAGAGTTGAAAAAATGTAAAGGTTAATTGATTTCTAAAATCAATTGAACATATACCAAAACATTTAATATATTAAATATCAATCAAGCTTTCAAAAGCTTTTCAACAACTCCCATCAAGTCACATCTTTCAATCAAGTTGTCAAGTCACATCACTCAAAGTGACAAGTGATTTGACGCTTGATGCGACTAATGATTTGACGCTTGATTTGACTTGCGTGCCGCACTCGAATTCAAAATGCGAATGCACTCGCAAACAATCCCGGGCTCGGGTTCGCTAATTCCAAATTAACAAATTCTCCGTTGCGTCGTAATTAAATGATTATGCCTAGCGAAATCACTATTCACGTCGCTAACGAATTAATTCTAAATTAATTCGTTCGCCCGAATTAATATCTAATTTTAATTCCGCGTCGAAATCCAATTACGTTTAATATATCAAATATATTAATTAATCGATTAATTCCAAATTAACCGTTATCTCTCTTTAAGTGATATTTTTTCCCAGATAAAATATCTCCGTAATTAATCCAAGATTAATTTTATCTCTCATCATATTAATCCCAGATTAATTAAAAGAGCGAGTCATACGTCATCAGTGAATCTTCGGGAAGCAACCCATGAGATCCCCGGATATGTTGGAAGTAAATTCGGTCGTCGGACTATCCGAACACGTAAGTACCTAGTACTACGTTTGTACCGACTTACAAGACAAGGTTGGCTTCTAGCAAAGCGCCATGCTACCCAATTCTCCAGAAATATCCTTACAGGAATAAAGGATCTATATCAGGCGTAGTATATGTAGTATTGCGTATTTCGATCCAGTATCGGATGATCACATGCAAGGCCTGGGGCTGGTACAATGTCTGCCCCGTACGAATCATATATCGGATTACGAGCAACTAGTCTCTTTAATATCGGATAATCATGACCAAGTCATATTATCCTGACGGTTGCAACCTTTTTAGAGAACTAGTTCTGTATCCCTACGCGATCATCATCTCCATATGACTGGAGTGATACTTCCATCTTGACATCACACCCAACACACTGGAATTCTCAATATACCCAGCAGAGGCGTACACAGAACCTGTTAAAGCCCTGGACGACCACAACCAAAGTATATTGATTGTCGCAAGCATTAGCGGTGCAAGTCTCAGGTTAAGACCAAATACACCTACCCTGATTTCAGACTTCCATAGACACATAGTCATACTACCAATGGAATTCTGAGGGGGTCTATCCAGAGCGAAGCTGTTTCCCATACCATCGGTAAAACACAACCTCCTATTACACTTGCATGAGTATCCTATACCCAAATATATGAGAACTATGTCGTTGTGCCCTCACAACTCGCACAAGTGTAATACTAGTCTTTTACGCATTTATCGATGTCCAATCTCGATAACACTCTGACTAGGGATATTTAATGATTTATCCTTCGTGGACTAATACTGTCTCATATCATTCTCAATCCAGGAACAAATCACATGGATCTCCTATCATTTATACATCTTGGTGATCTAATCCCAAATGATAAGAGTGCAATCTCCTTTGTCACATAGTTAATTTGTACAACAACACCATGATCTGTACAAATAGTGATGCTATGGGTCATAATTGTCCAACAGAGACTCGTATAGACGTGTAGGTGTTTATAGCGGATAAACATTGAACGACTCACCGAAAATTCTTAATAGATTGTACACCAACGTCAATAAGAATCTTCTCGGGTTGAGTAGCATTTGTGATTCTTCGACTTGAGATACCACTTTGGGCACATGAGACATCTTCCACACTTAGATGGCAGTCACATCACCGATCTATTCAGATCAGACCTCCGCCTGTTCCTTGGGTGTGGACAGATCCTCTAGGTGTCCTCTGTGTGTCGAGCTAGGATCCGTCAGTTCTGTGTACAGGGCATAGGTAGTCCTTATATAATTAGCAATCAGATAAAAACCATGGGCCCGTGGTACACTTTAGAAGTGAGTTCTAAGTGTTCTTTTAGAGATTGCTAAAATATACGTCGACGGGATTGTCCCTATAGAGATTTAACATTTACATCTATATCTCTGGGATATATCCGGATACCTGTGACAGAGGAATTAAACATATGCCATGACCTCGACCTGTATGATTCAGCGAGTTTATCCGTGGTCGTCATAATTTACGGGTGGGTAAATTATGGACACGAAATTTGATTTCGTGACGGATATGCCTGAATCTAGAGAGTCTCACTAGTGAAATATACCCGTAGAGAACTAGGGCAACTTTTATGAATAATACTGATTATTTATAAGTCGTTTAAAGGTTAAACGAAAAATACACGCGAAGAGACCTAATAGTCATTTCCTAATTATTGTGTATTTTTATTTAATGATAGATTTTATTAAATACACATTAATTAAATATCAAATTGTGATATTTGACATATATCATAAATATATGTGTATTGGGATATTTAAAGTAAATATAATACATATATTTAAAATATTTGTATTTAAATAATTAAATTAATTAAAAATATAAATATCTTAAGTTTTGATATTTTTGGAGATGCCTTGAGTTGCTTTATTTGACTTGTTGAATTTCATTAAATTAGTAATGATAAAAGATGCAAGTTGATAAAGTAAGCTTTAATGAAACAAAAATAATATCTAGATATTTTATGCTTCCACAAATTCGGCCAATGGTAGATTTGTAAAGTATATATTATTTTGTTTCATTTTTGGTGGATTAGGTTAACAAGTTACACAAAATAAAGACAAAAGAGTTGAGAGCAAAGTTGAAGAACCAAAAAGAAAAGGCTTGGAAATCATTGATTTTGTAAGTTTTTCTTTAAACTTTTCAACTAAGAAAATGTTTCTAACATGCTTAGGTTTAATATGTGTTGCTAGGATGTTGTCTCTACATTTTTAGTTTGTGTTTTAATTGGTTATAAACTTTTTTGAAAGATGTATGCATGTATGGTTTCTAAGTGAGCTTGAAATGGTTTCATAAGCTCTCTTTTGATTATTTGATAATCACGTTGTCATTCTAGAGTTTCTAAGCCACTCATTGATGACCTAGAATTTTTCTTGAGTTGTTTCGTGATGGTGAGACGTGTTTGGTGTGGTAAAGTTTGAATTAAAGTGTTGGATATAATTGATTTGGTAAAATTTATCAATTTGAAGAAATTGTAAAATTAGGGTTCTTAACCCTTTTCCAATTTGGGGCTTTTCATATATGTGATGTATTATAATGTTTATATGATGCATATTAATTTTTGGGTTGATTGGATTTGATCTTGACATTTTTTGAACATAAAAGGACCAAATTATAAAAACTGAAAAGTTTGGGGTTGTTCGGCAATTTAAGGAAATTTGGAGATTTTGTTGCAATTTGATTTTGATGTGTTGGACATGTTGGAAATCATTTTAGAATTGATTTAGAATCATCCAAAATTGTATTTGACAATTTAAGGACTAAAATGATCAATTTGCAAACTTGTGGGGCAATTTGGTAATTATCAAGAAATTTGATTTATTGTGTAATATTTCAGAATTTAATAATTGGGTAATTAAATAAATAAGTTTATTTAATTGATCCAACAAAAATTTTGAATTCGGAAAATTTTGATTTTCCATGTTTCCGCTGCGTTATCGGATTTTCGCCATAAAATCCCTACAAAATGGTATCAGAGCGAGTCTGATTCTGGACACCCTAATATGATTATGCCTTTTAAATTCAATGTTTAATTTAATCATTACTTTATGCATGCATGTGTTTATTTAATTTGATTAAATAAAGTAAAAAACATCTTTTGTGGAAAATCTCTAATTAATAAGGTTTATGTTAATTATGTATTTGATGCATGTTACATGGTCCGTCTTGTCAATACGTTTTATGGATATCTATTCTATGACTACACCGAGAACGTGCCAAAGTTTTGAGGGTGTAGCCGATAGAAATTTATTTATGCCGAATGTATATCTGATACTAGATAAATTCAAGCGAAAACGGAATCCTGAACGTGCCAAAGCTGTCAGGGTTACGCAAGTAGCTTGAGTTTATCATTGACAAGTTTAACCTTGGTACGCCTCCTTGTGAACATGCCAAAGATGTCACAACGAGAAACGACCAAGACCGGAACGCATGAGTCACTATTGAGTGATTGACAATGAGTTGTCTACCTAATGAATATACGTAGGCGAGAACGTGCAAAAGCTGTGAGCTAAAATATATTCATGGGATCCACCTTTTACTATTTGTATTTAATTTAATTATTAAATTTTGTAATCTGTTTGGGGATTACAGTATTGCATGATTTAGTGGAAGAGGTATTTTTAGATTAAAATTCCATGATTTAGTTAATGCTTTCGATATTATTGAAGCTGCTTAATTTCTGCTAACCGTTTTTCGTAATCTATATGATAGATTTGCGATGGCGGCATAATCAACTAATCTGTTTGCACGTATGTTGGATACGAACAAACTTAAAGGCACTGAGAACTTCACCGATTAGGATTTGGATTTAAGGATTGTCCTTGATTCTGAAAAGTTGGGATATGTACTCGAGGGTATGCTGCCCCTTGTTGTGTCTGAGGATGCAACACCGGAGGAACGACAAGTTTTCCAAGCTTTGAAAGATGATGATTTAAAAGTTAAATCATACATCTTAAGTTCACTGGCATCGGGACTCAAGAAATAATACTATGGAATGACAGATGCGTATAGTATGATGATGCGATTAAGATAATTGTATATGAACCAAGAACAAATTGTTGTTCATAAAGTTGCGATGGAACTGTTCCATGCGCAACTAGATGAGGGGCAAGATCGATTTGATCGAACAACTGAAGCAACATAATCTCCATCTGAATGACATTCTCGGTAGGAGTGTCATTCTTGGTTCGCTCCCAGCTTCTTATCACCAATTCGTGATATATTTCAACATGAATGGGATTATCCGTTCCTACCATGAACTGCATAGGATTCTTATCACGGCGGATGAGGAACTAAGGAAGGGAGTACCAACTCGCCCTCCGAACCCCACTTCACTCTTTTCTTCTTCCCAGGCCTAGCCAAAGGGAAAGAAGATGCAAGTGAAGAAGAAGAAAGGTTTCGGTCTTGCAACGCAAGGAAATATAGCAAAGTCCAAGAGGGCTTCTGAAGACAAATGGCATCACTTATTTGAAAGATGAACATGTATGATAATTAAAGTTTGCATGAAATTAGTTCATTAGCATACTTTACACCATTTGATGGTGATGTTGCCATTCTAGAGTTTCTTAGCCATTCATAAATGACCTAGAATTGTTCTTGAGTTATTTCATGATGGTGAGACTTGATTGGTGTGGTAATTGGATGATTAAAGTGTTGAATTTTGTCAATTTAATGTAAATTGTCCAATTTGAGTCATTTTTGCAATTAGGGATCTTAACCCATTCAAATTTTGGGGCTTTTCATATATATGATATAATTTGATGTATATTTGAGGTATGTCAAATTTAGGATTGATTGGATTTGATCTTGATGTGTTTTGAACAAATTGGGCCAAATTGCAATTAATGAAAAATACTGGGCTGTTTCGGTAATTCTGGAAAGGTTTTTGGATTATCTTGCAATTTCTGATTTCATGTATTAGACATGTATAAATTATTTTGGGATTGATTTGGAATCAATTAAATATGAATTTAAATATTTAAGGACCAAAATGAATAAATTTCAAAACTTTGGGGTCTTATAGAAATTAATGATAAATCTGAATTTTCAGATAAAAATTCAGTTTTTATTTATTGAGTAATTATAATAAATTAGTTTATTTTAATTTCCCAAGAAAAATATTTATCGGAAATTGTTTCGGAGTGAAATACTCGAAAACGGTGTGAAAAACAGCATTACCAGGTAACAGCTGCCCAAACAGTGAACTGGACACTGTTCGGGCAGCCCACGAACTTTCCAAATGTTTTTAGGGCTGACCTGGGTAGTCCCCATTAGCATTGGTCGGTCGGTTCGGCCTGAAATGCGTTTCAAGCTATTTTACGGAAAAATACTTTCGCAAACGTTTCGCGATGTTTCTATATTATTTATGTCATTATATGATATCGAATAAATAAGTTTAGGTGAAATATGAATGAATTATTAATATTTTATATTGAATAATTTATTCGTAAGTTTAAAAATTTTAAACTACGATTTCGAACAACGCTTCTTCCGTTGCGCCTCTCTGATTTGACCCCAACAAAATGGTATCAGAGCGAGTCTGATCCTGGACACTGATATGATTAACCCTTTAAAATTCAATGTTTAATTTAATCATTACTTAATACATGCATGTGTTTATTTAATTTGATTAAATAAAGTAAAAGCATCTTTTGTTGGAAAATCCTCGTTTAAATAAGGTTTTAAGAAAGTGACTAGTATTAGGAATACTTGTTTCTTCGTCCGCCTTGTCAATACAGATGTAAATGTTTTCATGATGCTATGGCTGTAACGTGCCATAGTTGAAGGTAGTTCATTTGCGCCGGTAGAACTTATATGATAAGAGACAAATTCAAGTGAAAATGGAAATCCTGAACGTGCCAAAGCTGTCAGGACTACATCGGTAGCTTGATTTGTCATTGACAAGTTTAACCTTGATACGCCTCCTTGTGAACGTGCCAAAGCTGTCATAACGAGAAACGATCAGGACCGAACTTAGGAGTCACAGTGAGTGTGATTGACAATGAGTTGTCTACCTAATGAATATACGTAGGCGAGAACGTGCCAAAGCTGTGAGTCGAAATATATTCATGAGGTCCACTTCCCATTATGGAATTCAATTTAATTATTGAATTCTCGTTTCCGTTGGGGATTACAGTATTACGTAAAGTAGTGGGAGGCACTACTATGTTAAAAATCCTTAACTTATGCGGTGTGTAATATTATGTATATTGTCGCTCATGTTGTTCGTTATTCTATTAGTTTGATAGAATTAAACTTTTATCCACTGCATGCATATTATATACGTTTTCTGACTTCAATTATGGTTGGAGATTTATAGAATAGGTTCTATATTAGAATAGATTATGATATAATCGTTCTAGACAGAATAGTTTCTTATACAGTAAAAATTGAGATGAATTGGTTCATGTCTCGAGATTCTTCACTGGAATTAAGAAAACCCCATTAGGTATTTGTTTATCTAATAATGACGTTCCTTGGCTTTAGTGACATTCAGAGGTCACGTGTCAGACACTATTTGTTTTTCGATTATTTACAAATGTTGTAAATAATTTTAAAGTAAATAATAAAGCTAAAGAAAGAAGATGCGTATAGTTGTGTATAGAAAATACTGATTTTCATAATACGACAGCTGTAGATATTGGATATCAGATCTCCCGTCTAGTTATTTAAAATATTGTTGAATGATTGTTTCGATATTTGATATCAGAACTTGCGACTATATGATAGTTACTTGTTCTTTGTAAACAATTGTTACATATTTTAAAACGACTAGTAGTGTCATTATGAATAGATAAACATTAAGAAAAGTATTCGGTTGAGTAAATAACTTAGAACATTGTTTTATGAGATTTTATCACTTAAGTATTAGATGTTTATTCCATATAGTAAATGATGGTTTGATACCATATCACACCACATATCCTTATCCATTTAATGAATATTGTATTCAGTAAGGTGATTAAATCTCATTTAACCAATGATTGTCATTGGATCACAAAATTTATTAAACTGATACATTAGATGTATGTACTGTAATGAATTCAAAATTGCTTAAGGTAGTTTTCTTTACTTCGTAACTTAGTCAATGAACTGTCGTGACTTAGTTACATGTTTTTGATGAAACGCGGAAATAATATTTTGACTGGTTCAAATATTTTCAATCTGAAGTTTTGAAAATTGTATCTTTAAAATTCATCGTGAGTCTTTGAATTGTTCCAAGATGTTTGATACGATCAAACATATGAATTTATGGCAATTTATTCTAAGATTATTCAATGAATATGATTCTTACTCAATATAATTCTTCTACGATTCCATCATGATGGAATTGATAAGTGGGAATAATCGAATCTTATTTATGATTTGATTCGTTTGATATTGAGAGTTACTGAATTAGTTTCAATACTCTTGGGGATATGCTCCAGTAACACTAATTCATCATTTTAATTAATGTTCTATTAGTTTCTACAGTTACGTATATAATGTGTATAAGTAGAAAATTTGAATCTTGAAATGTTTGAGATTTGAATTTATCTTTTATATAATGGTTATATAATTGATATTACTTGCGCCTAGGAGGTACGAGTAGAAGTTTATCGTTCATTTTATTTAATAGAATATTGTATTCTATTTGATAGAATATCTTTTCTATTATCTCGAGTAATAAAATTATTTATTACTTAGTGTGTAACATTGGATGTTAACTATTGTAGAAAAGACTTGACTTATTAAAGTCAAATACGGTGATAAACTATAAATGGAACAACATAATTAATATGATGAAAATACCCTTTTATTACTTCCATATAAGTGCTATAGGATGTCAGAATCATTCGCAAAGTATTTGATACTTAATGGTTCTGTTGTTTTCTTATCAAAGAAAATTATCCTATAACTTATAGTGGGAACGATATTTGATATCGATTCCGGAAATTAGCATTTGACCATAGATCTAAGATTGTTCATAGCTTACTACGATCAAGTTTGGAACTTGATTAAGCTTTTATTATGAATCGTTCATAAAATGTGCAAATGATTTACGCAGCAAAAGCACAATGAGCTTATTAAAGGTTTGACCTTTGTAGTATGACAGTGAGAAAAGTTCTACTGAGCAATCTATTGTAGATTATGAGGAAACTTGTCTCTAGTCGTACTGATTGAATAATTTAAGATCTTTTGGTTAATGATGATATTAAATTGTACATTTTAGCTAAAGAATACAAAGTGGCGTTTCTGAATGGTTTATTCAAATAAGAGATCCATTGTGATTTCTTAATTTGAAGAGTTCATTTTGGAATGGCCCTGGAGTTTGTATTATGCTAAGATTACAATTTAGTATATTAGCTTATAGAGCCTATTGTAGACTCAGATGAGCTTTCTGGAAATTCGTGTTCTCTAATTTTGATATCAGTCAGATTGTCAAATTTTATCAAAGCATATAGAATGCATATTAGATAAAAGGGTTAGTGGGAGCATACAAGTTTCTTTCTAGTATTTTACATCATAATGACATTATCATTATTAAGGTAATAATGAGATGTTTATGAGGTAAAAAGTTTACCTCATTCTTATTTTCTCCTTGAAAGCAGTGGGAGTGGTTTCTATTATATTTGATTTAATGTTGTATATAAGATATAAAACTAAGAGACTTGTGAAATACTCCTATTAATCGTACATTAGATATGATTTAATAAAGGACACAATAAGACTATATATATGACAGTTAGTATAACTGTTTGACAGTTAATATGTGTCTAATGTATACAATTCATCTTTCGTAAATGATGGTTCCTTTTTCGAAAGAGATATTGACTAGAATGTCTAATCAATCTTATGCATCATAAGATGATGGCATAATGAATACTATATTAAGTACGATAAGATATATCAATTTAATCGTAATTATTACGAGTTATTTTGATATCCTTTAGACCATAAGATGTGTATTGAAACATGTTCTTTATTATCTTTGAGATATTAAGAACGATTTTCTAATTAATAGAGAATAAAGTTCGCAACCATTAGGGTCAGATTAGTTTTGAGTCTAATTATGACGTTAGATAGTCTAAGTCATAAAGAGTCAGAAAAGATACAACGAGAGTGTCACAGATGATTCTACTGTATAAGTGGAATTAGTTGTAACTTATGAAGTAATGACTTATGAAGTTACATAGTGACCTCGTAGATTATAAGTTTGTTATTAGTGTTGTGTTTGCGGTTGTCTATATAGTATTTTGGATTTGATCCATAAATACTTAGACAACTTAGTAGCTGAAGCACAATGTTGATAAGGCATCTGAGTCATATTGATATAGAACTTAGTTTCTACAAAATTCTGAATGATGCTTGCTAAGGAAAATGATTGTGTTTGTTGGACAAACTCAATATGTCATAGCGGGCTTACTTGTTGTTACCTACCTCTTGAGCGCTAGGTGAGTTCTTAAGGGCCATGAGTATGTGATACACATTGGGATGTGTATATGATACCATGGAATGGCACTAGAGCAAGTGGGAGAAATTGTTAGGGTTGGTGCTCTGAGCGCCAATCCGGATCGTATTTATGTCTGATTCAAGAATACGAGTAATATTTTTTTCCATAATATTACTAATTTAAATGGTAGCACCTCTTGTCTTTTATATACGTATTCGATCTAATTTCGATTAGATTGATTAGATTGAAACTAAATCTGGTTTAGTGATATGTATATATATTAGACAAAGACCCCAAGATTTACAACGTAGTGCACAGTAACAACATAGTTTGTAATTGACATTGGAAAGTGTCATTATAAGTTGTATGTCCTTAAATTAAGTTCTTGATTAAGATTTATTGACACGGGTCGGTTAGTAAAATTCGCTGAGACCAGTATATGTCATATATAAGACGTGGTCTGATAGTTTATCCCAATGAACCATGAGTCTTGGGAGACTCGTATAGACGTGTAGGTGTTTATTTGATAAACATTGAACGACTCACCGAAGATTTCCTAATATATTGTATACCAACGTCAATAGGAATCTTCTCGGATTGAGTAGCATAGTGATTCTTTGACTTGAGATACCACTGTGTATATATGAATTATCCTCCCACATATATGGCAGTCATGTCACTGATCTATTTAGTTCAGACCTCTGCCTATTCGTTAGGTGTGGACTCATGCTCATGATATCATGTGAGTATCAAGAAAGGATCCGTCAGTTCTGTGTACACAGCATAGGTAGTGCATATGTGACTAGCAATATGTTAAATATATGGCCATAGTATACTTCAGAAGTGAGTTTCGAATGTTATTTAGACATTGCTAATAGATACGTCGACGAGATTATTCCTATAGAGATTCGACGTTTATATCTATATCTCTAGGATAATCCAGATACCTATGATGGAGGGATTATACGTATGCAGTGACCTCGACCTGTAGATTCAGCGAGTTTATCTGTGGTCGTCATAATTTACGGGTGGTGAATTATGGACACGAAATTGGATTTCGTGATGGATATGCATGAATCTAGAGAGTCTCACTAATGAAATATACTCGTAGAGCACTATGGCAACTGTTATGAATAATACTGATTATTTATAACTCGTTTAATGGTTAAACGAAAAATACATGCAATCGGGACCTAACGGTAATTCCCGAATTAATGTGTATTTGTATTTAATATTTGATATTATTAAATACACATTAATTAAATATCAAATTGTGATATTTTACATATATCATTAATATATGTATATGAGATATTTAATGTAAATATAATACATATATTTGAGATATTTATATTTATTATTTAATTATTAAATAATTAAATAATTAATATTACAAATATCTTAAATAATGATTTATACTTCATTATGACAAGTTTCCATTGGAACAAATTTTGATTTGCTTTATTAAAGTTAAAGTGTTAACTTTAATTTTCCAAAAGGTGGACTAATAAAATAATTGTTATTTTATTTATTTATAAATTTCGGCCATGTTGGAAATTTTTTAACAAAATTTTTTTGTTTTTCATTTCCGTGACTAACAACAAGTTACCAAAAATATAACAAAGAGAGTTGAGAGCAAAGTTGGAAAACAATAAGAAAAGTTTGAAAAATACTTGGATTTTGTAAGTTTTTCTTAAGCTTTCCAACTAAGAAATTGTTTCTATCATGCTTAGCTTCAACATGTGTTGCTAGGATATTGTCTCTACTCTTTTAGTTTTTGATTTAATGGTTTTAAACTTATTTGAAAGATGAGCATGTATAATAATTAAAGTTTGCATGAAATTAGTTCATTAGCATACTTTAAACCATTTGATGGTGATGTTTCCATTCTAGAGTTGCTTAGCCATTCATAAATGACCTAGAATTATTCTTGAGTTATTTCATGATGGTGAGACTTGATTGGTGTGGTAATTGGATGATTAAAGTATTGAATTTTGTCAATTTAATGTAAATTGTCCAATTTGAGTAATTGTGAAATTAGGGTTCTTAACCCATTCAAATTTTGGGGAAATTCATATATGAGATATAATTTGATGTATATTTGATGTCTGTTAAATTTGGGATTGATTGGATTTGATCTTGATTTGTTTTGAACAAATTGGGCCAAATTGCAATTAATGAAAAATACTGGGCTGTTTCGGTAATTCTGGAAAAGTTTCTGGATTATGTTTTAATTTCTGATTTAATGTATTAGACATGTATAAATTATTTTGGGATTGATTTGGATTCAATTAAATATGTATTCCATATTTAAGGACCAAAATGATTAAATTGCAAAACTTTGGGGTCTTATAGCAATTAATGATAAATTTGATTTTTCAGATAAAAATTCAGTTTTTATTTATTGAGTAATTAGAATAAATTATTTTATTTTAATTGTGCAAGAAAAATATTTATCCTAGATTATTTCGGAGTGAAAATACGCGAAAACGACAAAAAACGGCGTTATCGGGTAACAGCTGCCCAAACAGTGAACTGTGCCCTATTCGGGCACCCCACGAACTGTCCAAATTTTTTTGGGGCTGACCTGGGCAGTCCCCATGACCATTTTTCAGTCGGTTCGGCCGGAAACGCGTTTTAAGCTATTTTACGGAAAAACGCTTTCGTAAAAGTTTCACAATGTTTTTATATTATTTATGTCGTTATATGATATCGAATAAATAAGTTTAGGTGAAATATGAATGAATTCTTAATATTTGATATTAAACTACGATTTCTCCCGAACAGCGCTTCTTCCGTTGCACCTCCCTGATTTGACCCCAACATGTGGAGAGAACATCTACATCAGGTACATTTATTTTTCCTGTTATTGATATCTCACTGGCATGTGAAGCTGTTATATCCAGCTGGATTTTGGATTCTGCATGGCCTATTCACATTTGCAATTCATTGCAGGTGCTGAAGGAAAGTAAGAATCTAAAGTCTGGAGTGATGCAGTTGTGCTTTGGGAGTGGAGACTTTCTGGATGGTGTTGCAATGGGAGTATGTGAGATCCATTTGCCGAATGGGAGCCTTTTGTTGTATGATTGCTATGTTGTACGAGGATGTGTAGCAAATATATATCTCTTTTTGTATTAGATACAGAAGGTTATCATGTTAATATTAAGAACTGTACTTTATATTTATATGATAAATGTAATATTCAGATCCTTTTTTTGTCCAAATGAGCATGGTCATTACACATTGCATACTTCTATAGATATCATTAATACAAGGATTAATAAACATAGTTTTCCTATAGTTAATAATACTAAACTCTAGCATATGAGGCTAGGTCATATAGGCGTTAAACGCCTTACCCAATTGGTTAAGAATGGTTTGATACCAGATCTCACCACTTATATCCAACTTGTGAATTCTGTATTTAGGGTAAGATGACCAAAGTCCCATTTTCTGATGTTGGACACCGCGCCACATACTTACTGGTACTCGTACATTCTGATGTATGTGGTCCACTTACTTTACTGATGATCTGTCACGGTATGGTTATGTCTATCTGATGAGACATAAATCAGAAACCTTTGAAAAGTTCAAAGAGTTCCGTAATGAATTAGAAAAATAAACTGGTCAATATATTAAATGCATTCGATCTGATTGAGACGGCAAATATTTGAGCAGTGGTTTCATGTATTATATGAAGGAGAATGGGATTAGGTACTCCACATCCCAATTGAGTGTTTGAGAGGAGAAATAAGACTTTATTGGATATGGTCCGATCTTTGTTGAGTTTTACAGATTTACCCTATTACTTATGAGGCTACTCTATTTTAAAAGCTGCACATCTTTTGAATAAGATTCCTTCAAAAGTTGTTCCTACGACTCCATATGAGATATGGACCGGTAGGAGACCAAATCTTAATTATATTAAGGTTTGGTGTTGTCCTGCCTATGTCAGGATGGCTCAGCAAGATAAGCTTTCGCCTTGAGGGCAAAAGTTTAGGTTTGTTGGATATCCTTCGAAGGAATTGTTCAACAAAGTGCCATAAAATCCGAGTTAGACTCAATGCATGAGAATCAAGTTTGGGACTTGGTTCCGCTTCCCGAAGGAATTGTTCCTATCGGTTGTAAATTGGTTTACAAGAGGAAGCGCGGGCCTGATGGAAAGGTTGAAACCTATAAGGCCTGACTGGTAGCAAAAGGTTACATACAGCGACCTGGCATCGACTACGATGAAACTTATTCTCCAGTACCAATGCTTAAGTATATTAGGATTTTGCTTTCTATAGCTGCGTATCATGACTACGAGATTTGGAAAATAGATGTCAAAACGGCTTTTCTAAATGGATTTCTTGATGAAGAAATCTATATGGAACAACCGAAAAGTTTTGCGTCCAGCGAGAACTCGGGTATGGTATGTAAGCTGAAGAAGTCTATTTATGACTTAAACAAGCTTCACGAAGTTGGAATCTTAGATTTGACGAGATTATTAGATTTTCTGGTTTTCTCAAGAATTTGGAAGAATCCTGTCTGTAATAGAAGGCCAGTGGGAGCATGGTGGTATTTTTAGTCCTCTATGTTGATGACATCTTAATCATTGGGAATGATATAGGGATGATGCAAGGCGTCAAAACTTACATCTGTAAGAATTTCTCCATGAAGGACCTGGGAGAAGCTTCCTATGTTTTAGGCATAAAACTCTATAGAGATGGAGAAAGGAAGCTGATTGGGTTATCCCAATCAACGTACGTAGATAAGATCTTGGAACAGTATAATTTTGGTAACTGTAAGACATCAAATATACCGTTCAAAGATGGGATTCATCTTTCATGGAAGATGAGTCCACAAACAAAAGATGAGAAGGTTAGAATGTCTAACCAACCTTATGCTTCGTGTTTGGGTAGCATAATGTATGTCATGTTATGTACTAGGCCTGATATCAGTTTCGTTGTTAGCGTAAAGAGTAGATATCAGTCCAATCCAGGCAATGACCATTTGATGGCCATTAAACATATCTTGAAGAATCTTAAAGGTACTAAGGATAAGTTGATTATTTATGGAGGAAGTGAACTGCAAGTTAATAGGTATACGGATTTCAACTTCCAATTGGATCCTGATAATAGAAAGTCTACATTTGGATTCGTCTTTACCTTAATGGAGGTGCAGTTTGCTGGAAGAGTTCTAAACATGGGTCAATAGCAAATTCCACCACAGAGGCAAAATTACATCTTCTGAAGATGCAAATCAAGCTGTATGGATTAGGAACTTTATCACAGAATTGGGAGTGGTCCCAATTATTGAGAATGTGATTCCGTTATACTGTGATAATATTGGAGTCATTGCGCAAGCAAAGAAACTGAGGGTGCATCAGAAGTCGAAGCATGTGGAACGCAAGTACCACATCATTCTAGAGATTGTGTCGCGAGGGGATATTATCGTGTGCAAGGTACCGAGTGAAGATAATATAGCAGACCCGCTTACGAAGGCCATACCTTCGAAGTTATTTGATAAACATATGGAGTCGATGGGTATTAGATACAATCGATATTGGTACTAGAGCAAGTGGGAGATTTTGTTGTGGTTGGTGCTCAGATCGCCAATTCCCCGCAGTATTTCCTTGTAAATACTCTTGTAAACGTTTTATTATGGATAAAATAAACAGTTCTATAATATAATATATCTCTTTATACGGTAAAGACGTAATCGACCTTAGAATGATTAGTCATGATACAGTTGCAAAAGCGTCACAACTGACATTGAGTTATATCATGACTTTGTCATTCTCAGACACTTCCTGGTCCACTACTTGGTCAGTAAAGTAAACCCGTTGAGACCGGTATATGTCGTATACTGGAATATTGGATTCCAATGTTTTCTAATTGAACCACGAGTCTTGGAGACTCGTATAGACATGTAGGTGTTTATAACAGATAAACACTGAACGACTCACCAAAGATTCTTAATAGATGGTACACCAACGTCAATAAGAATCTTCTCGGGTTGAGTAGCATTTGTGATTCTTTGACTTGAGATACCATTGTGGGCACATGAGACATCTTCCACACTTAGATGGCAGTCACGTCACCGATCTATTCAGATCAGACCTCCGCTTGTTCGTTGGGTGTGAACAGATCCTCAGGGTGTCCTGTGTGTTGAGATATGATCCGTTAGTTGTGTGTACAAAGCATAGGTAGTCCATATATGATTAGCAATCGGATAAAAACCACGGGCCCGTGGTACACTTTAGAAGTGAGTTATAAGCGTTCTTTTAGAGAATGCTAATAGAGACGTCGACAGGATTGTCCCTATAGAGATTTGACATTTACATCTATATCTCAGGGATATATCCAGATACATGTGATGGAGGAATTAAACATATGCCATGACCTCGACCTGTATGATTCAGCGAGTTTATCGATGGTCGTCATAATTTACGGGTGGGTAAATTATGGACACGAAATTGGATTTCGTGACGGATATGCCTGAATCTAGAGAGTCTCACTAGTGAAATATACTCGTAGAGCACTAGGGCAATTTTTATGAATAATACTGATTATTTATAAGTCGTTTAAAGGTTAAACGAAAAATACATGCGAAATGACCTAATAGTCATTTCCTAATTATTGTGTATTTGTATTTAATGATTGATTTTATTAAATACACATGAATTAAATATCAAATTGTGATATTTGATATATATCATAAATATATATGTATTTGGATATTTAAAGTAAATATAATACATATATTTAAATAATTATTTAATTATTTAATTGTTAAATAATTAAATTAATTAAAAATATAAATATCTTAAGTTTTGATATTTTTGGAGATGCCTTTAATTGCTTTATTTGACTTGTTGAATTTCATTAAATTAGTAATGATAAAAGATGCAAGTTGATAAAGTAAGCTTTAATGAAACAAAAAATAATATCTAGATGTTTTATGCTTACACAAATTCGGCCAAGGGTAGATTTGTGAAATATATATTGTTTTGTTTCATTTTTGGTAGATTAGGTTAACAAGTTACACAAAATACACAAAAGAGTTGAGAGCAAAGTTGAAGAACCAAAAAGAAAAGGCTTGGAAATCTTTGATTTTGTAAGATTTGAATCTTTATTTTGTATAATGGTTATATAATTGAAAGTACTTGCGCCTCAGAGGTACATGTAAAAGTTTATTATTTATTCTATTTAATAGAATATATAGTTTTATAAATTTGAATTTTCCTAAATCAACTTTCGCGTAATTTTAATTACTTGTTTTAAATTTAAGTCACCATTCAATCGAACAATCAATCCATTAGATACTCGTAAAATTTGACTTCATAAATTAATTGCTTAGGTATTAAGTCCTCGTGGGATCGATACTTTTTATACTACTTGAACGATATGTGCGCTTGCGTTATACGCGTATGATTACGCACCGGTCAAGTTTTTGGTGCCGTTGCCGGGGACTTATTTATCTTTCACTATTAGTTTTGAGGTTAGATACATGTACTTGTATCTAATTTTATTTTTGCTTATTATTTTTATTTTCTTGTGTTTCAGGTTCTCAGAAACTACATGAGACGAACCAGAAGCTTTGAAATCCGACCGCTTGACCCAGAGATTGAAAGAACCATCAGATAGTTGAGAAGGGAAAGGCGAGAAGGCCAAGAAGCACTGATCAACATGGAACCTGAACCTTTGGAGGTTGCACCACCAATTCCTATTCAAGACAGAACCATTCCGGTGGTTGACGGACTCATTTCATGTATTGTACTTCCTCCCTTACCAGCAAATGCATGTGACATCAAAACATGCATTCAGATGATTCAACAATCAGTTCAGTTTGGGGGGAACGCAAGTGAAGATCATAATGCCCATATCAACAACTTCCTGGAAGTTTACGGTACTTTCAATTACAACCGAGCAGCTGATGAAGCAATGAGATTGCATGATTTTCCATATTCCTTGAAAGACAGAGTTAAGGCTTGGCTACATTCATTACCAGAAGGTTCCATCACAACTTGGAACACTCTAGCCACCAAAATCCTTGTAAAGTACTTTCCACTAGCCAAAACTGCAAAGTTGAGGAATGATATCACATCCTTTGTGCAATAAGATTCAAAATCCATCTGCGAAGCTTGGGAAAGATTCAAAGATTTACTCCGGAAATGTCATCACCATGAGATTGCAAAATGGCTACAAGTTCAAACCTTTTACAATGGACTTTCTGGAATAATGAGAACCACAATTGATGCTGCTCATGGAGGAGCGCTAATGGCAAAAAGAGAAGATCAAGCCTGAGACCTAATTGAAGAAATGGCCAACAATAATTCCTTGTGGCCAACAGAAAGGAGCTTGATCCAACGAATTGCTGGAATTTATGAAGTTGGAGCCAACACTGCAGTGAATACCAAGCTGGATCAGATATGTAAATTCATGGAAACTCTCAGCATGCAAGTTAATATTGGATCCACAAGTTCACCATATGGAGGAGCACCAGAGCCAAACCAACATAAAGAGACGGTGAATTATGTCAACAATTTCAACAGACAGGGGAACAATCCATATTCCAACACCTACAACCCAGGGTGGAGGAATCATCCCAATTTCGCATGGAACAAAAATTCAGGGTAAATAAACAATCCACCACCCGGATTCCAACAGCAAAACAAAGGCCATGAGTATGACAAAGAAACAGGAATAACAGAAGTGCTGACCCACTTGAAAAAGATAGAAGAAAAACATGACTCTCAAGCAGCTAGGTATGATGCTTTGTTTCAATCCCAAACAGAATTAATTCAAAGTCAATATGCTTTATTAAAGCACTGGAGAATCAAATTGGATAATTGGCCAATGCTCAGAGTTACAGACCACCAAGTAACCTTCCTAGCAACACTGAACCAAATCCGAGGAACATGGGGAATGAGCAATGTCATGCCATCATATTAAAAAGCTGTACTGAAATTAACAAAAATGTTGGAGTCAAGGCAATTGTTGAGGAAGTTCCAAAAGAAAGCAGCGAAGCAGTTCCACAGATGGAGGAAAAAGAAGCAAAGGAAAAAGACCGAGAAAGAATCCTTATACCGCCACCTTTTCCACAACGTCTCAAGAAGAATAAACTAGACAAGCAGTTTTCTCGATTCCTGGAGATCTTCAAAAAGCTGCATATCAACATTCCATTTACAGAAGCGTTGGAACAAATGCCTAGCTATGTCAAATTCATGAAAGACATTCTTTAATGAAAATAGAGATTGGGAGATTATGAGACAATAACATTATCAAAAGAATGCAGCGCCATCATTCAGAGGAAGCTTCCCCCAAATTTGAAAGATCCTGGCAGTTTAACTGTTCCTTGCACCATAGAAGAACATGACTTCGGTAAGGCTTTGTGCGATTTAGGTGCAAGTGTTAACTTGATGCCTTTTTCTATTTATAGGAAACTGCAGATTGGAGAAAAAATGCCCACCTCAGTCTCTCTACAACTTGCTGATAGAACACTCGTATTTCCGAGAGGTGTAGTTGAAGATATGCTGGTCAAAGTTGAAAAATTCAATTTCCCAGCAAATTTTATTGTCCTTGATATGGAGGAAGACGAAGACGTGCCGATCATCCTCGGAAGACCATTCTTGGCTACAGGTCGAACCATTATTGATGTACAAAAATGAGAACTAACCATGAGGGTACATGACCAAGAAGTAACATTCAATGTTTTTAAAGCCATGAATTTCCCGAATGACGAGAATGAGGAATGTTTCAGACTTGATGTGATAAATAGTACCATCCAGACCTCCAATGCAATGCAAAGTTCTGCTGACAAACTTAAAGTATGTCAATTGCCTGTGGATCCTGAAGATAAAGCGTACTGCGCACTGAAGAAGCCAATTCTAGCACTACAAGCAACAGAAGAGAAACAGTTCCACCAGCTCAACGAATTGGAGGAATTTCACAATCAGCCTTTTGAGAATGCCAAATTATACAAAGAAAAGGCCAGAAAGAAACATGATGAGAAGTTAGTGCGCATACAACTAGAACCAGGGCAGAATGTACTATTAAACAAATCAAGGTTGAAACTCTTCCCATGGAAGCCAAAATCTCAGTGGTCAGGTCTATTCTTAATCACCAAGGTTTTACCAGATAGAGCCGTTGAGTTACATGATCCTGACTCCAACAAAACATTCAAGGTTAAAAACAAGCGTGTCAAGCACTACTAGGGATAATCAATTGAGCGAAAAAAAGAAAGTGTCACACTTTCAGATCCAGCCTAACGTTCGGGCAGTCATGTCTAGCTGACGACATTAAACTTAGCGCTAGCTAGGAGGAAACCCATGCAATTTGTGTATATATTATTATCTGGTGTGTTTTATTTTTGTGCGTTTAATTTTTGCAGGTAAAGTCATTTCAGGATGGAAGAAGTTCTCTCAAATCTTCACAAACAATTTCCTTCTCTCCCTCAAAACTCTCTGATGAAAGTCTACAAAGCTCGCTTGGAACAGATGAGACTATTAATGATAAAAGGTATTCTAAATGACATTCGTTGGATTATTGAAGCACGAGGCCGATTGGCAGGTGAGTCATCTGACTCTTTTGTTTCACATCTGTCTGATTTAGGAAAAAACACCTCTGCTAAAAAGAGAAAAGCTAAAAGAATGGGTGTTTGTTATAAATGTGCTCTGATGACATGTAATACTCGTTGTCGTTCTTTAGGAATGGTGTCTGATAACCGCGAAGATAAGATTAAATTCATTAGGGATGGCTTGAGTAAATAGTCTTTGGATGACATATCTAAGACTCTTGAGACGCATCCCAGTGGATATGTATATCATGAAATTCGTATGTTATATGCATAATTTCTAAAAGAAAATCAACAATTAAGTCTCGGGAATCTGACTCAAAAAGACCCCGTTTGCCAGTTTATAAGAAAATTGGATGAGAAGCTTGTCTCTGACGCATAGACGTCAATCAAGCTGTTACTTTCTTGTAAATATTATATCTCTTTGTCTTTTCTTAATAATTGTGATTTGTTTTGTTATTTTCTTTTATTTTCTCTGACAAGATCCAGATTTTTTACCTTTCACGATTTCTTTTATTGTTTTGCTAATAATCGTCCTTTGGAAGATACTAGTGCTATTATTACTAACCCTTTTCAGGTGTTATAAATTCAACTCATCATTGCACTCTTGAAGGCATCCAGAGCTGAGAAAGAAATACATAAAAATGGAAGCCACTTCAAGAAGATGAGTTGTAAATATATGTGTCTTTTGTGGTACTAGTGCTGGTACTAAGCCACAAGACGTAGCGGCAGCACATGAATTGGGTTGAGTCATAGCTGAAAGGAATATGCACTTAGTATATGGCGGTGGCAATCTTGGACTAATGAGGGTCGTGTCAAGGGCCGTACAGGAAGGAGGCAGACAAGTCTTTGGAATCATCCCAAAACCTTTGGCAGAGGCGAATATGATAGAACCATCAAACGGAGAGGAACTGATCGTGCTAGGTATGTCTGAACGACTGGTAGAAATAATTAACTGTGCTGATGCTTTTATTACTTTGCCAGGTGGCTTGGGTACAATGGAGGAAATCTTTACAGTACTATCTTGGGCGAACTTGAACATACACCAGAAACCAATTGGACTGTTCAACGCAGATGTATTTTATGATTTTCTTTGTGTATTTCTTGATGATGCCCTGAGAAATGGGTTCGTGTCAAAATCTTTAAAAGAACTCCTCTTCACTGCCAGAACTGCCCATGATTTAATTGACCAAATCTTAGCCTTTGAACCACAAATTGACCCTATCCTTTCCAAGATAAACTGGTCCGACAATGATCATGGTAAGAAGCGTCGGATAAATCTGGATCTTAACCTTTAATTTCCTTTAGATGTAGAATTTCAGCTAATTAGGTATTATCTTCTAAACTCTTCTTCTACTTTTTAAGACATTGGGGACAATGTCTCATTTAGGTTTGGGGGTGGGGAATAGTTGTAGTATTTTTTTTAAGTTGTTTTTATTTTTAGTCCAATATTTTTGAAAAAATACAAAAAAAAATAAAAAATTTAAAAAATATTTTGTATTTTTGTGTTTTTAACTTGATTAATCAGGTGAAATTAGTGTGAGATAGCTGTGTAAGGAATTTCCACTCCTGAGACGTATCTCAACCTATTTCGTAACAAGTTAACTTTTGTTTATTTCATTTTGAATTATTTAATTTGTGAATTCTCCATAAAACTGACTAAAATGGCTCTTCATATGCTCAGTTGACAGGTATTATCAACATACATGGTAACATACAGACATGAGTTGTAATTGATGAGTTTGTAATATTCAGTGCTCTAGTTTAATAGGAGGAAGCATATAAAAAAAACGATGGGATAAAAAAAACGTCTAAGATCCGAGTTACTAAGTCCGTAGGGGTGTTTTAACATCTAGTGCCCTAAAACCAACTGGTTTGGGAGTCACTGGCCCGAAGCTCGTTACATGGATCAAAGATATTGCAAAATATATATATATATATATATATATATATATATATATATATATATTTTCTGAAATCTGAGTAATTAAGTCTGTAAGTGTGTTTTAACACCTAGTGCCTAAAGCCAACTGGTTTGGGAGTCACTGACCCAAAGCTCGCTACATGGATGGAAGATATTGTATATAAATAAATAAAAAATCAGAAAATTCAGAAAAATATTCCATTGCTAAAAAAAGGTGTGAAGTATGATATAACTTTAGGATAAAAATATTACCTTCTTTTCAACTACACTTATGAATATTGTGGGCACAATGACTTGATTAATCTCTTGTTAGCTGTGTATATGAAGAATGATAAAAATAATTGGAGAATTTACCTTTTCGGTAATTTAGAAAGAAAGAAAACAAGTATTAACTTGGATTAAAAGTTTCACATGTTTAGTCACCAACTTCTTTATGTTCTTTTCTCTTGTCTTTTTGCTTTTGTGTGCAGTAGTTTTATTATCTTTTTACTTTTATCAAACGTTTGTGGGTATCGTTGCTGTAAGCCCTCACGAGACTACAACTCGTTTACTAGGGAAACCTAGGGGTTTAAAGGCTTGTTACATATGCTAAATGCAACCGTGATGCCTACGAAAGTGGCTTAGCTTAATCTTTATTTTAAAGATGTTTATATTCTGTTATTTTATTATTTTGCTCGAGGACTAGCACAATGTTAGGTTTGGGGGTGTGATGAGTGGTAAATATATCATTATTTCCCACTCTTCTGACTTAATATTTTGTATAGTTTCTAGAGTTTAGTGAATATTTTGATGTGTATTGTGTTATTTTGTAGATAAATAAAGTTTCAGGACTCTCTGGAGGTGATTCGGGGCCAAAACAGTGAAAAACGGGAAAAAGGATAAAACTATCATTTGGCGTGTCGCGATGCGCAGCCTGCGTCACGACCGATAACATGCGCCGGGAGCCCGCTAAAATACAATGGGACACATGTCAAAATGTGAGATGTTTAATCCTGCTAACGTGTGCCTGACACGTGTCAACATCACAGCATATCTGCTAACGTGCGTCGTGCCACGTGTCACCATCACATGTTGCTGACAATCATCATCAGCCATGTGTCATCCACGTGTCTGCCATGTGTCATCCACGTCAGCAGCATACCGAGTCATTGCGCCACGTGTCGTCCACGTCATCATCAACAAATCACATTGCCCCACTTGTCACCATCACATGCTGCCAACAATCCACATCGCCACATCATCGCCACGTCAGCACAATTATTGAGTTAATCATCCAAATCTGCCACGTGTCAGCATTCTATTGGGCCGACAGATTCCTCATGCCACGTCAGCAGATAACAGATCAAAGCATCCAATGAGCGTGTGCCACGTCAGCGCATTGCGACGCGCATACCAATTTTCCCCTATAAATAGAGGCTGAAATTTCAGATCTGATTTCGTACCTTCTTCTATGTAATTCCTTAAGAATACTAAGAAGATTATATCTTGCTTGTTTATTTACAGATTTCAGTATTTAATTTCAGCTTTTGCACTTTCTTTTCTTTACTTTTCAGTCTTTACTTTTCAGTAATTTACTTTTACGCACAATACTTTCCTTTCTTTACTTTTCAACAATTTACTTTTCAGTAATGAGGAGGTAACTCCCCTTTGCTGGGGTAAAATGTAAAAATTTTATTACTAATATTTAGATTAATCTCCCTTAAATATAATATATAAACTAGTTAAAACGTTACTTAATGAGGATACCGCCTTATGGTCGGTTGGTAAAAATTGAAATTGGTTTTAACTTGACTAAACTGGATACCGCCTGATTGGTCGGTTGGTAATTAATTATTAATTTGACTTAATATGGATACCGCATATATGGCTAGTTGGTAATTATCATGCAAAGTTAATATATTATATTAAGGGAGATATCTAAAATAGAAGTAATAAAAGTGGATCCTTTTATCTCAGTATTTTCTTTTATTGTACTTTTTCTTTATTTACTTTTCAGTGATTTACTTTCAGCATTTACTTTTCAGCAATTTACTTTCAGCATTTACTTTTCAACATTTAATTTTCAGTATTTAATTTTCAGCATTTACTTTCCGTCATTTACTTTCCAGTATTTAATTTCCAGCAATTTACTTTATGTCTTTTATTTTATTTAAGCTTTTACTACCCGTAAATATGTATCGTAACCAAGTTAGTTATCTGGGGTTGTGATGAATTCCAATATCACCGGTTAATAAGGGGTTATTTTATGGTTTGGGTAATATAAAGGTTTATTTATTGAGCCTTAGTCTTAATGCTTCCTGTTAACTGGCCATTAATAAGATTGATTCGGTAAAATTGAAATGAACTTGGAAAATGGATTTTAGGTTTAATACATTAGACTCAATAGCTCACGATCTTCCTTGAGGATAGATAACCCTTTAATAGTTTTTCTTACAGGATAGGAATATACCTGTCGGATGGGGGTAGCCATAATTCGAACTTAATCTTAATGAATTCAGATAACTTGGTTAATATAGGAATATGATTAATTGGGTTATACTGGGTATTTGCATCTAACCATCGACAAAGGCATTTGCATAATTTCGTGTTCCAAGTTAATAAACCAATGTATTACACAACATAAAGTAACCACTTCATCTTTTAAAAGATATTGGAATAAATCACAACCCTAGATAGTTTTATAAATTTGAATTTTCCTAAATCAACTTTCGCGTAATTTTATTTACTTGTTTTAAATTTAAGTCGTCATCCAATCAAACAATCAATCCTTTAAATACTCGTAAAATTTGACTTCATAAATTAATAGCTTATGTATTAAGTCCTCGTGGGATCGATACTTTTTATACTACTTGAACGATATGTGTGCTTGCGTTATACACATGTGATTACGTACCGGTCAGTGCATCACATCAAGATTATGCCTAATCAAATTAGATCTCCAGTATGGTAAATCCGAGAAGATATTTCTTTTCTTCCACCAGGAATGTTTACATGTTGGATCGTTTCAATCTCATCAGCTTCAAGTTCAGTAACCTTCATCAACCTTAGCTCATCAACCTAATTGGTAGTGCTGTTGAGTATTCTGTAGTATTTCTACATAAATGAGTTCTATTGCGTCTGAATTGATGATTAGGCTGAAAACCTTATGGTGATTATCAAACCATGAAGTATTTCGACTACTTAGGAGCGAGAATTCTTGTTTGTTCTTAATACAGTAAGGACAAGCCAATTTTCCAGATGTAGTCCAGCCTGACAGCATCGAGTAAGTGGGAAAATCACTAATTGTCCACATCAGTGCAGCTCTCAAGTTGAAGTTTTGCTTTCTTAATATGTCATATATCTATACACCCACAACTGTCAATAGTTGTAGTTTAGCTAGCAAAGGCTAGAGGTAAACATCTAATTCTGTTTCGGATTCTAAAGCCCTAGAACAATTAATGATAAGAATATGTATTGTTCTTTTATGCACATCTAAGGTGGAAAATTGTACATAGTTACTATGACTGGCCATGAAGAATATTATTGTCCCGATTGGCCGAAAGGTTGAAAACCATCAGTGCACAACCCCAATCTAACTTTATGGCTTTCATATGTAAATCAAGGATAAGTACGGCAACAATGCTTCCACTCCTTCAAGTAAGTTGGACGACACATAATGTCTTATTCTTGTTCATGCTCATCGTGTCATCTCATGTGCTCGGTTGTTGCCTGTGAAGCGTACAGTCATTGCAACCTTGGGGTCAAAGGAAAATAATACATCTTCTTATACGATACCTTCTTGTGTTTAACTGATCCTATTATGTCCTTAAATCTAGGTTGAGAACGGAATTAACACATTGTCAATGCAACATCATCACCCTAGTATATCATGTAACCATCATTACAACAATTGTTTTTTTCAACAGACAGTCCAATGCCCTGAGCTGACTTTTTTGTACTGTAAAATTTATTCACCATCGTATTGTCTTCTGGTAACACTTATATAATGAAGTATACCCAATCATCAAAGGCCTTTGTAGGCACTGCATTTTTTCATACAAGTACCTATGATGAGTCTCATTTAGAGGCACTACCTTTTATGTCACGGAAGTCGCGGGAAACGGACGTCGGAAGGGGAAATTCAGAATAAGTATGTCATCAAGTTCATTTCACAAGTTCACTATTTTCGTTCGTGCCCACGTTCGAACGTCAGGCAGATTGTGGGCGTTCGTGTAGCGCTCGATAAGGCGTTCGAACGGTGTCGGTATTTCTGGTTTTGCTGCTAGCCTCACACCCAAGCCCAATTAGCCCACCAAAGCCCATTAAAATATTAATTAAATCATATACCAAATTAAATGAAATATTAATTAAATCACATACCAATTAAAATAAATATCAAATAAAATCATGCCTAATTAAAATCAATCAAGATTATTTTATACCAAACTAAACAAATATTATGCCTAATCCAAACAAATTTAATATATTAACTTCCTAAATAACCAAATCTTGTCCCCCCCCTCAATCTTTTGTTTTCCTTGTTTGACACTAAATCAAATCCCCTTTAAATGCCAAATCTCTTTCCTTGTCAAGCAAGATTTAGCCCTACCCCCTTTGCCTATAAAAAGAACCCAATTCCAACCCTTGAAACCCCTAGTTCATTCACACAAGAAAAGACCCAAGCTCATTGACACAACCAAACTCACACACACAACCCTCACAAATCAAACACACAGTTGAGACACATAAACACCAGCCACCCACTCCAACAAAACACCAAAAGAGTAATCCCAACAGCCCATTTACCTCACCAAAACAGCCCCCAAGTCACGCCCAACAGCGGCCCAAATCACATCTAAACAACAACCCCTTTAACCGCAAATACAATAGTCTAAAACACCAATAACAGCGATCAAAATACAACATTAAATCAGCAGCAAAATAGCAGCAAAACATGGAGAATGACGACTCAAAACAGTGAGACAACGAACGATAGCAGTGAACTAGTGAACCGGAGGAGTTGTGGAGCGCTAGCCCCTTCCGACGATCATGTACCATACGTCCGAGAGTTGACATAAAAGGTTAGACCTGAGGGTACTTTTCCTATTATTTCCATCTATCTTTTTTATTGTTTTATTCATCTTTGTCGCATGAGAGTCGTTTATTAGTGCATGATTGTGGCCCTTGAATGAATGCAAAATATGTCGCCTCTTGTGGTATATAAGATGGAAACCCAGACATAAATTTCATAGCTGATTCTGAATCGACGGTAGTATGATCTGTACTTGGGAACAACTCCACGTACCACTTGAGTAAATGAAGCATATTTTGTTTCATGTTGTTTCGATGTGTTTATTATTCGTTATTTAATTTCTGCATGTTTGCGTAATGATGTGATCGAGCGCATGGGCTTAGTAAGTTGGATTAAAGGTCCCCTATTTTGAGACCATGATGCTTTGTCGCGCCGGTTGATGTATATTCGGTTGAATGTAAGATGTGTTCAATCGGGTATATGAAGTCCGATATTGTTTCTTTTATTTTTTATATGCATTATAATGAGATAAAGCGCATGGGCTTAGTAAGTGCGATTAAAGGTCCTCTATTTTGAGAGGTTAAAATCCTTTACCACGATGCTTTGCCGCGCCGGAATATATATATTCGATTGGATGTGAGATATGTTCAATCAAATACACGAAGTCTGATATCGTTGTCTCTACTTCTCTATATATGTATTGTGTTGTTTGCGCATGGGCTTAGTAAGTGCGATTAAAGGTCCTCTATTTTGAGAGGTTAAAATCCTTTAATATTATGCTTTGTCGCGCCGGATAGTGTATATTCTATTGGATGCGAGATGGGTTCAATCAGATACGTGAGGTCCTACATTGTGGATTTATTTGTCTATGTATGTGTTTCATGCATCAGGTCTGGTTTCATTCGAACGCGTTCTCCAACGCCACACGAACGTGAACCTTCTGTTTACCGTTCGAACGCTACGCGATCGCGCACGCATTTTCTTAGTCTCATCATGCATCAGGTCTGGTACCGTTCGAACGCGTTCTCGAACGCAACACGAACACGAAGCTTCTATTTACCATTCGAACACGTTCTTGAACACTACGCGAACGCGCACACATTTTCTTAGTTTCATCATGCATCAGGTCTGGTTTTGTTCGAACGCGTTCTCAAACGCCACACAAACGGGAACCTTCTGTTTACCGTTCGAACGCGTTTACGAACACTACACGAACATACACCCACTGAACTGAGTCCTTTTCATCAGATTTCGTGCATAATTGTCCCTAGTAGCTATCCCTTCGTATTATGAACCTGATTGATTTTCTGTATTACGCAAGATTGTGTATGTGTCGGTCATCTGTATTCCCCACATGTATGAGTACAATGTGTTTATTAACTTGAATGCTTGTCGTATGTTAATTTATCTTTATGTATGAAAATTTAGACATAAATTACATGCAAATAGGCTGTATGCAAATTCGGATATGTGTTACATGTAAATTTAGATGAACTTGTTGATGTATGCATGCAAACTTAGGGGTAAATCATCCTTGGAAATATGTTGCTTAGGCTTGGTTAGATTATTGCGCAAATCATTTTATTACAAGTGGCATAAGTAAGGGACCATTCCGAACCCAACGGTTTGAGGTCTTCCCTTGCGAGGGGTGATTGTGGCCTTAAATCTCATTTTCCCGGTTCACACCGGGTGGCGACTCCATCATTCTCCGGTTTAGTCCGCCGCGCGCTACTCCGTACTCCCAACCGGGCCGCGAGCCCGGGACAGTATGCGTCGCCCAGTTTCTGTGTTCCCACAGTCTGGCGACTCCACTAGGGATAGAGAATCGGCCCCGAAATAATGTCTTGTAATATTATGATTTGGGCTTTAATTAACTATGTTTACTGTGGGTTAAAAGGGGTTTAATCAAAGGTTAAGGCTAGGAAATGGTTTGGTGTCTTCCCTCATTCACTACCTTTCTATAAGGAAAAGCTATTAAGGCACCTAGACAATCACTTACTTGTGGCCTATTGTGATGGACTAATTTGGAAGACTCGTTGTTTATTCCTGTCACCAAGCGATAAGAGCCTAAGAGGCTAGGGTACTTAAGAGAGCCTCGCTCCACCCCCTATGGGGAATCTACAACGGAAAATCCATTTGACAGTCAGTCACACACCATAACTCGTTGGCACGTACTGTAAGGTATAAAAAAGGTGCGCTCACTTGGTCGCTCGAACCATTGAGTGGGGAGACCTAGTTGTGGGCAATCCTTCGCCAGCGAGAGTCTTTGTCTACACTCCCGCAAACCACGCATAGATTGGTGTCATGTGGCCTATAGAAATATATTTCCTTGTGCTTGTGGACCATCCTCATTTGGATCTTG
>SKCR01041761.1:0-42191 GCA_019454045.1 Zanthoxylum bungeanum | reverse complement strand
AGAACCTTCAAAGTACTCGAGGCAACTCAAATCCGAGCGTTTGAATAAATGATCTTAACCAGACTTAAAGTGTGTGTGTGCAAAGGTTCCTTTGCAGATTCATCCCCAGGTAAGCCAAATCAATGATTTCGTCAAAATATTGAGATCGATGGGTCAAACCAACCTAGATGTCTCAATTATGCCTACAGTTGCTTTTCTGTGCTCAATGTGGTATGATTTTCTTTCTCTTTTGTCCCTTTCTTTTTTCTTTTCATATTGAACTTCTTTTTTTCTTTCTTTTATTTTTCTTTTATTTTTTTTCAACACACCTACCCTTTAAGGTAGCATTTCTCCTCATGGTGGTCCTAATACTCGCCCATGGGTAGCTTCACGCTTATAGGGTATATGTGGTTTAATTCTTTTCCTTAGAGACTTTTATTTTATTTTCAACCATACCACACATTATAACACAAGAAAATCAGGATAGACATTTAGGCGAACGGTCATTCACTGACCTACAATTTCTTCAACTAGTCACTTTGCCAACTACTCAGGTTTTCACTGCTAAGAACCATAATCAAGTGCTTACGAGTCTAACATAGATCAATCACTCAAAGTATCAGATAAAAGCACATAAAGAGTTTATCGTTTCTAAGGTTTCACCCTAAAGCAAATAATTTCATCATTGGACTTATGGCTAACTATCAAGGATTAAAAAACAAACAAATTTTTTTTTCTTTCTTTTTTTTTATTATTTTTTTTGAAGGCCCCCCAATGGTCTTTCTATTCTTGCCGCAAGGTTTTCTGTTTCGCGGCTTCCTTTTCCCGACATCTATGTTTGCTAAACTTTTATTGACAAATCTTTTTTTTTCTCTAACCCGACATATATCTATGATGGCTTTTAAGACACGGGGTTAACATGATGCGTGTATGCATGAGATGCATGAGATGCAAGTGGTTATCAAAATAGATATTGGACTCATGATTCTGACATATTTGGATCATGTTTGGATCTTCTAAGCCCATCAAGGTTTTCATACAAGTTGGCCGATTATCATTTCGAAGCATTCAATCACATCATTGCGAGGTGCAAACTTGTCCCAGTTACAAAAGGCCCAAAAGGTTTACACTTTTACGATAACACGGCTAAACAACTTCAAATGATACGGGGCCTAAACACTAAGTGGCCTATCGAAATTTTTGAAAATCTTGGCCCAATTGTTATAAGACAACAACTCGTCCCAATTTAAGTGGCCTAACAAGTTCACATCTCACGACAAGAAGTCCAACTGAATCCAAATGATGATGGTCCCAAACACAAGCATAAAAGAGATGGTTTCTATTGGTCATACAACTACAGTTCACATGTGGGTTTATAGGAGTGTAGACAAAGGCTCCCGCTGGCGAAGGATTTCCCACAACTAGGTCTCCCCACTCAAGGGTTCGAGCGACCAAGTGAGCACACCTTTTTTATACCTTAAGGTACGTGCCAACGAGTTATGGTGTGTGACTAATTGTCAAATGAATTTCCTATTGTAGAATCCCCAGATAGAGGGTGGAGCGAACTCTCTTAAATACCCAAGCCTCTTAGGCTTTTATCACCTTGGTGACAAGAATAAAAAAACAAGTCCTCCAAATTAGTATGTCACAATGAGCTACGGATAATGATTATCTAGGTGCCTTCACAGCTTTTCCTTATAGAAATGTAGTGAATGAAGGAAGACACCAAACCATCACCTAGCCTTAGTAATGCCTTTGATTAAACCCCTTCAACCCACTGTAGACATGGTTAATTAAAGTACAAATCACAAACATTACAAGACATTATTTCGGGGCCGATTCTCTATCCCCAGTGGAGTCGCCAGACTGTATGACACAAAAATCGGCGACGCTGTTCCAGGCTCGCGGCCCGGTGGAGAGTACGGAGTAGCCCGTGGGGGACTAAACCGGAGAATAAAGGAGTCGCCACCCAGTGTGACTGGGAAATGATTTAAGGCCGCACTCACCCCTCGCAAGGGAAGACCTCAAACCGTTGGGTTCAGAATGGTCCCTTACTTATGCCACTTGTAATGAACAGATTTGGGCAATAATTTAACCAAGTCTATGCAACATACATTCGCATGAGTAATATACATCTAAGTTCATATATGGCCTATATCTAAGTTTGCATGCATAAAAATAAGTCAGAATAGCGGTAAGCACACAATAATATGTGAAAATAAATAACAACCTAAACACAAACATAAATTAAATACCTAAAGAGAAATAAATACGGAATAATAAATATGTGACCAAAGAACTTGGCCGTTTTCAATATAGGACTTCGCATACCCGGTTGGACGTATTCCACGTCCAACCAGGCATGTCGTGTCCAGGATAACAAAATAAAATATAACAAAGGGTGCCCTCATGTCTTACCTTTTAAGTCGCTTTTCGGGAGTACGTTGGGACGTCGCCGGAAGGGTTAGCGTTTCCACAATTTTCACTAGTTTACTATTTTTGCTCGCTCTTTTCTCTATTTCCACTCGTTGTTTTCGCTCACTGTTTCCTCTGTTTTCACTCGCTGTTTCCGCTCACTGTTTCCTCTGTTTTCACTCGCTGTTTCCGCTCATTGTTTCCACTATTTTCACTCGATGTTTTCTCTATTTTTACTACTGTTTTCTCTGTTTTCTTCACTATTTTTGGATGATTTGCTGCTGTTTTTTGGTCACTGTTTCGGGGTTATTTTTGGGACTGTTTTCAAGGGTTATTTGGGGATGTTTTTAGGGGCAGTTTATGGTGCATTTTTGTGTTCAGCTGAAAGGTATTTTTATTTATTTTATTCGGTGAGGGCAATGTGACTTCACGTTGATTTTGGGTTTTTTGTTGGTCGGTGTTGATTGCTTTTACGTTGGGCTACTGGTTGAGAAGAGAGGCGTGAAGAAGTTGTGATGAGTGGTGTTGCTGTTTGTTATTTTTTTCGTGAATGAGTTGGTGTAGATAATAGAAATCGATGACGCTGTTCTAGGCTCGCGGCCTAGTTGGGAGTACGGAGTAGCCCACAGGGGAACTAAACCGGAGAAATAACATGGAGTCGCCACCCGGTGTGAATCGGGAAAATGATTTAAGGCCGCACTCACCCCTCGCAAGGGAAGACCTCAAACCGGTGGGTTCAGAATGGTCATTTACTTATGACACTTGTAATGAAAAGATTTGTGCAATAACTTAACAGAGTCTATGCAACATATTCAAGAATAACATATACCTAGTTTGCATTCAAGAGAATAAACCCTATGTCTAAGTTTGCATGCTTTGAAAGTAAGTCATTATAACAACAATCATACAATATCACACAATGAGCATATTGAACCATTCAATACAAAAATAGGGCTGCTGGATGGGTGTTATTTATGCGGCAATGGATGGCTTTATTGGTTGCTGTTTGAAGGCTGTGTGAATTGGTGAGGGGGGTGTGTTATTAGGCGTGAATTGGTGAGGGGATGTGTCTTAGTGTGTGGCGTGAGTGAGTGTGAGGACGTGCCAATGGTTAATGCGTGAAGATTGTTTGAGCTGGTCGGTTAGTGAAGGGCTGGTGATTGTGTGTTAATCGGTGAGTGGAATGTGGGTGCTTTTGTCGTGTGTGTAGGGGTTTTTTGTTTTGTTTGTTAAGATGAGCGAAGGGGCTGCATGTTGTCTTTTTTAGTCGATGTGGGAGGGCTGATTCATGGCTGGTGAGTGCGTGTGGCTGCAGGCTTCAAGGGGCGTGCGTATGTGTTTCAAATATATTGTGCATAGTTTTCCGATGAGAGGGTGATGAGGAGGCAGGTTGACGAGAGAGAAAATGGAGATGGTTGCCGAGAGGATTTTTGGCTTTATGGCGAGAGAAAGACTAGGAAAGACGAGTCTTTGGTTATTTTTTGTGAATGAGCCAGGGGTTTTGATGTGTTGGCTAAGGCTTCTTTTTATAGGCAATGGTTGGGGTTTACCTTGTTTGAAAAGAAAGGATTTGTGTAATTATTGGAGATATTTTTAATTAGTGTGTGATAAGAAAAATCTTTTAATTAGGGAAGTGATTTGATTTAATTAGATTTCTTCTCATTTAGTTAGGGATATGATTTGATTTGTATCTTTTAATTAGGGAATGTAATTTGAGTGGATTAGAAAGGTATTTGATGGGATTTCTTTAATTTTGGATAGGGATTTGGCTTGATTTATGCATGTGTTAATATCTGTTTTTGTTAATTTGGAAGGTGAGTGGGCGTGGCTTAGAGTGATTTGGGCGTGGGCTTGGCTCAGTTTGGTGGGCTTGGTGTATGGTTTGGTGATGTGTGGGCTTGGTGTGTGTCTTGCGGGGGTTTGGGCTAAGGTTGTGTTTTGAAACAGAGGTCCAACAAGCGAACCCGAAGCTAATCCAGCGAATTAAATCCAACAGAAATGTCAATTCTTGACTCTTCCCTTCCGACGTCCGTTTCCCGCGGCTTCCATAATTAAAGAGGTAGTGTCTCCATGCGAGACTCATCATCGGGACTTATATGCAAAATGCAGTGCCTACAGTCGCCCCCACTTTGATGGGACTTGTGCAGTGTGTAACAGTGACAATCCTATCAAAGTTATGCAACGCATTTTTACTTACCTGGCTCGCCAGCTGCCACTTGACTTGTCTGCTGCTTTGAACTGAGTTGATGATGATGCAGTGGGCCCTCGACCCTGGGACGCATCCCGGAACTGCAACTGATGTGTGTCGGCCCTCGACCCTGAGACACATCCTAAAAGTGATGATGTAGTGGATCCTCGACCCTGGGATGCATCCCGGAACTACAAATGATGATGCAGTGGGCCCTCGACCCTGTGAAACATCCAAACTGCAACCGACAACGGGGGCCCTCGACCCTAAGACGCATCCCAATACCGCTGACAATGTGGGCCTCGCCCTCAAACTGATGATGTAGTGGGTCATCGACCCTGGGACGCATCCCGGAACTACAACGGATGATGCAGTGGGCCCTCGAACCTGGGACGCATCCCGAACTGCAATCGACAACGGAGGCCCTCGACCCTGGGACGCATCCCAATACCGTTGACAATGTGGACCTCGCCCTCAAACTGATGATGTAGTGGGTCCTCGACCCTGGGATGCATCCCAAAACTAATGCCAATGTGGGCCGCGGCCCCAAACTGATATTGATGTGGGCCTCGCCCCCAAACTGATACTGATGTGGGTCTCGCCCCCAAACCGATGCTGATGTGGGCCTCGCCCCCAAACCGATACTGATGTGGGCCTCACCCCCAAACTGATGCTAATCTGGCCCTCGCCCCTAAACTGATACTGATGTGGGCCTCGTCCCCAAACTGATACTGATGTGGCCCTCGCCCCCAGCTGATATTGATGTGGGCCTCGTCCCAAACTGATACTGATGTGGGACTCGCCTTTAAACTGATACTGATGTGGGCCTCGCCCCAAAACTGATATTGATACTGATGTAGGCCTCGACCCGGGATTCATTCCAAAATTCCGATGATGTGGGCCTCGAACTTAGGTTTCATTCCAAAATTCTGACGATGTGGTCCCCACCTTAGGATTCATTCCCGGATTCATTCCAAAACTCTGATGATATGGGCCTCGACCCTGGGATTCATTCCAAAATTCTGACGATGTGGTCCTCGACCTTGGGATTCATTCCAAAATTCTGATGATGTGGGCCTCGACCCTGGGATTCATTCCAAAATTCTGACGATGCGGGCCTCGACCCTGGGATTCATTCCCGGATTCATTCCAAAACTCTGACGATTTGGGCCTCGACCCTGGGATTCATTCCCGGATTCATTCCAAAACTCTGACGATGTGGGCCTCGACCCTGGGATTCATTCCCCTGGTATTCATTCCCGAAACTGCTGATAAAGTGGGCATCGACCCTGGGATTCATTCCCAAAACTGCTGATACTGTGGGCCTCGACCCTAAACTGATACTGATGTGAGTCTCGCCCACCAAAATCATACTGATGTGGGCCTCGCCCTAAAACTGATATTGATATGGGCCTCGCCCCCAAACTGACACTGATGTGGGCCTCGACCCATGCTCCATTCTCGAAATGTCATTCTCGGCATACTGAACCTTATCTCTGGAGCCAATGCTATCCATTTTCCTTCACCACCCATGTTTCCTACTTATCCAGCTCATGCATCTGAGGAGGATAAGGATTGATGGCTGCTGTCTCAGGTACGTGCCGTGCATATCTTTGTTTTGAGTATTAAGGGCACTGCTAGTTTCAAGTTTGCGGGTGTTATTGTCCATTTATATATATGGTATTACATATATGTCTGTGTGGATTGCATATTTTTGTTATCTTCATGATTTATTTCTTTCAATTATGACATGGACTTGTATCAACCAAAAAAACAAAAAGAAGAAAAAAAATATATGGGAATGATGGATGTTGTTTCAATGATAAGGTTGTGTGCGTAATATGAGAACTTTGAAAATGATAAGTATGTGAATACCTTTTATCTAATGCCTTGAGTAAGAGATCTAGGTCAGACTCGTAAGCACTTAATATAGAGGTTTCTAACAGTAAGATCTTGTGTAGATAGTAAAGTGACTAGTTGAGGAAATTAGCTGAAGATGAATGACCGTTTGCTTAGATATCTATCTCCATTTGCAATTATTTATATTATATTATATGGTATAAAAAAACCACCTATAACCGATAAGCGTGAAGCTACCCATGGGCGAGTATTAGGACCACCATGAGGAGAAATGCTACCTTAAAGGGTAGGTGGGTTTCAGTTTATTTAAAAAAAAAATTTAAATAAAATCATATCATATAGAGCTCAATAGGCAAATATGGAGAAATTCTTGAGATATCTAGGTTGGTTTGACCCATTGGATGTGAAATTTTATTGACGAAATCACCTAGCTAGCTTCTTTAGGATTCAAGCTATAACCAAACCTTACCACACACGCACACCTTGAGTCTGATTTAGATAATTTATTCAAGAAGTTGGATCTAAGTTGAATCATGCATTTTGAAGGTTTCTTCGTTTTCATCGTTAGGCATTCTCTGAGAACACTCCATGCACCAGATTTCCTAAGATTCCTGTTATTTCTTTGTCAATTTTTTCTGTTGCAAAATGCATGAGCATAATTCATGACGTTTGTGGGTGTCGTCTCTGTAAGCCCTCGCGAGACTATAACTCGTCCACTAGGGTCGCCTAGGGATTTAAAGGCTTATTGCATAAGGTAAATGTAATCATGGTCCCTACGAAAGTGGCCTAGTTAATTTTATCATTATAGTTTTTAATTTGGTTTATGTGTTTACTATTTATTTTTGCTAGGGACTAGCAAAATCTTAAGTTTGAGGGTGTTTGATATGTGTGAATTTTACACACTCATTCTTGCATCCTCCGTTTATTATTTTGTTAGATTCGATGTAGTTTAAATATTTTTGGAGTTGTTTGGTATTTTTTTAATAGAAAGCATTATAAGCATGGATTCAGGATTATATTATGGTTTTGAGAGCTGATGGATGCGACTGAACCATGCAAGGAAAGCAGAGACGAAGGAATTCGAGTCAACCAGAAGTCAAGGCTGGCGCTGCGACGCCAACCTTCTAGTACTGCGGCGCCATGGGCATTCCATACAAAATTACTGGGGATTTGGCGTCGCGGCGCTGCGACGTGTATGATGGGACATTAGGGTTTCACAAGATTCGGAGAACAGCTCCGGGAGTTTTCCTATAAATTAAACATCACGTCCAAACCCTAAGGAGGCCGTTTTTAGACACAGCAACAAAGTTCTAAACATAAAAAAATTAATACTTCCAAAAGAGAGATCTAAGCAGAAGGAATGAGACGAGGCGGTGGAGTCCGAAAACATAAGGAATTTGATTCGGGTTTCATTCTCTTATTTTCTTTTCAGATTCTTCTAATTATCATTATGTTTTGGATACAATTATTGTTGTGTTTTAATTCAGCTATGAACTAAATCTCTTGTTCTAGAGTTTGATGTAGCCTAATGCTTGAGACTATGTAATAACTGTCGAATACTTTTATTCAACTTTATTCAAATTATTTATGTTTTCCTGTGTTTAATGCTTTGTATTTGTTGGCCATAAATATGATGATGTTATATTTTAAATCTTTCACTCGAGAGAGGGGATTTTAATAGGAATTGGGAAATATAATCTAGGAAGTTTATAGAGTTCGAGAAAATCTATAACTCATTGAAAGTCGTTAATACAGAATCACATGGCTTAATAAATTGTTAATCGTTGGATTTTATAGAGATATTGAATTTGATATTAGCAATACTTTCATTGTTGCTCGAGTGAGAGTGTGGAAAATTCTATGATTCATGGCTTATAAACTTAGATTCTAATAATGCTAATTGGCTAATTCTAGAATCATAGAGCATAGAAAGCTCAAATCAGACTCTAATTTCTTCTCATTGATCTTGATTATATTTTATTGTCAGTTATTGATTATCTTTGTTTTTTACTTTTTTTTTATTAAATCAAATTAAAGTTTTGCATCAAAATAAGGTTAAGGTTAATAATTATAATACTTATTGTAATTTAGATTTCAATCCCTGTGGGTTCGACACTCTAAACTCATTATACTAAAACTTGACATCGTACACTTGCGGTACGATATAAAATATCACAAGAAGTTTTTGGAGTCGTTGCCGGGGATTGTGAATTTAAATCACATTAATATTATTACAAACTAAACTTAATTTTAATTTAGATTTTATTTTATTTTCTTTCCTTTTATCTGTTTACTTCTCACTTTTATTTGAATCTTATTGTGTTCTTCACCTCGGTATTTCGTAGTGAATGAGACGATCCGTAAGTCTCGATTCACTACTGTTTGATCCTGAAATAGGGCACACAGCAAGAAGACTCAGAAAAGAAATAAAAATTGACAAGGCAACAATGGCAGCTACAAACAGAGAGAACAACAAGCGTCAGGTAATAGTTGTGTACCAACCAATTGACGCCAACAATTTTGAATTAAAACCTGACCTTATCAACATGGTCCAACAAAACCAATATGGGGGATCGGCTATAGAGTATCCTAACATTCATTTAAGGATGTTCTTAGAGGATCCATACATGTGGGAAGCATCCTCACATGGGAGGACATGGCTATATGATTTTTGTAGAAATTCTTTCCCCCCGCTAAATCTGCCCAGCTAAGAATGGAGATCAGCATATTTAAGCAGCTGGAGATAGAGAATTTATACGAAGTGTTAGTGATTCTAGGTCTCCAAGATCGAATTAAACAAGCATGAATCGTGTGAATACAACGACGGAAGTTGCGGAATACTTACATCGAGCGGTTGAGCGACGCTTTAAGTAATAAAACTGAAATTCTTCACTGCCCACTGCACTGGTCACTCCAAAACAGCAGCTCAAGCTCACTGGTTCGGCCTTTTGGTCTCCTTCGTCAAGCTCCAAGCTTCGTCGAATGGTTCCCGGCTCATGGGTGAACTTCCCAATCACCTTCGCATGATCTCGGAGTGTGCTAGCACTATTGTTCTTGCCACAAAAACGCACTGCTTCCCTCCATTTTCGGTCACTACCCAGCAAAACCAGAAATGGCGTGAGAGAGGAAGAAGAAGAAGAAAAGAGAGAGAGGATGGAAAATGTTTTATACGGTTTTTTTGTGATTTTGTGTATCTAATACACATAAAATGAAATTCAAGTTCATTTCCAACACATTTGCTTTAATTGCCAACCACACATCACTCATTACATCAATCAAGTCACATCAATAAATCAAGTCACATCACTCAAAGTGACAAGTGATTTGACATTTGAAGCGACTAGCGATTTGACGCTTAATTTGACGTGCCGCACTCGAATTCGAAATGCGAATGCGCTCACAAATAATCCCGGGCTCGGATTTGCTAATTCTAAATTAACGAATTTTCCGTTGCGTCGTAATTAAATGATTACGCCTAGCGAAATCAGTATTCACGTCGCTAACGAATTAATTCTAAATTAATTCGTTCGCCCGAATTAAAATCTAATTTTAATTCCGCGTTGCAATCCAATTTCGTTTAATATATTGAATATATTAATTAATCGATTAATTCCAAATTATCGTTCTCTCTCTTTAATTGATATTTTTTATCCTAGATCGCAATATATCTCGCAATCATCCTTAATTTCTCTCTCATCTAATTAATCCCAGATTAATTAAAAGTGTGAGTCATACGTCATCGGTGAATCTTTGGGAAGCGACCCATGAGATCCCCGGATATGTTGGCAAAATTCGGTCGTCGGACTATCCGAACACGTAAGTACCTCATACTACGTTTATACCGATTTATAAGACAAGGTTGGCCTTTAGCAAAGCGCCATGCCTCCCCAATTCTCCGGAAATATCCTTACAAGAATAAAGGATCTATATCAGGCGTAGTATACATAGTATTGCGTATTTCTGTCCAGTATCAGATGATCACATGCGAGGCCTGAGGTTGGTATAGTGTCTGCCTCGTACGAAGCATATATCAGATAACGAGCAACTAGTCTCTTAATATCGGATAATCATGACCAAGTCATATTATATAGAGAACCATTCTGTATCCCTGCATGATCATCAACTCCATATGACTGGAGTGACACTTCCATCTCGACATCACACCAAACACACTACGATTCTTGATATACCCAGAATTGGCGTACACAGAAACTGGTTAAAGCCTTGGACGACCTCAACCAAGTATATTGATGTCGTATGCATAAGCGGTGCAAGTCTTAGGTTAAGACCAAATACACCTACCCTGATTTCGGACTTCCATAGACACATAGTCATACTACCAATGGAATTCCGAGGGGGTCTTATCCAGAGCGAAGCTGTTTCCCGTACCATCGGAGAACACAACCTCCTATTACACTTGCATGAGTATCCTATACCCAAATATATGAGAACTATGCCGTTGTGCCCTCACAACACGCACAAGTGTAATACTAGTCTTTTACGTATTTATCGATGTCCAATCTCGATAATACTCTGACTATGGATAATTAATGATTTATCCTTCGTGGATTGATACTGTCTCATATCATTCTCAATCCAGGAACAAATCATAATGACCTCTCATCATTATACATCTAGGTGATCTAATCACAAATGATAAGAGTGCAATCTCCTTGTCACATAGTTAATTTGTACAAAAACACCATGATCTGTACAAATAGTGACGATATGGGTCATAATTGTCCAACAATCTCCCACTTGGCCTATAGCCAGTCACTCGAGTGCTTGACACCCGAACTATGTACGGTTGGCTCAAATGCTGAGAAAAGGTTTTCGTCAGCGGATTTGCATGACTATCATCTGATGCGATTTATTCGATCATCACATCGCCACGATGTATGATCCGAACGAATCTGATGAATATCGAAGTATGTATCTGGATCGTTGATGAGACCATTAATTCTTTAGCATGTGCTCAAGCCTAGCTTAGCTGCTAACAGAATTATATCTAATCTAATTAGATTTATTATCGACCCAGAAGGCTTCTATTGCCGCCTCAGCTGCAGCAATAACCCGCATTTGTTGTTTATTCGGTAACAGTATCTTGCTTGGAAGATTTCCAGCTCACTGTACCGTTATTCAAACTGTATAGTACCGTTGGCGACTTATAGTCGTTTTCAGGAAAACCAAGCTTTCACCGATTATTTTATGGGAATGTCATTTCCAAGAAATGACATATTATCATTATTATTCAGGACATTCACTGTCAGCGCGCTCCCACTAACTTCCTTATGTACATAAGAATCATTTCGTTTTGAATTAAATCATAAACTATTATGATTACATCAAAACGATAAATCCAAGAACCTAATGCTTGCTTCAATCCATACATGGATCGAATAACCTGCAAACCTTGTTTGCTAGTTTTGGTACGACAAAACTGACAGGATGTTGTAAATATCCTCCAAAAGGTTTCCGTTAAGGAAAGTGGTTTTGTCGTTCTACTGTCATATTTCATAAATGAAACATGCAGCAACAGCAAGCATTATCAAATGGATTTACCGTGGCAACAGGTAAAATGTTTCGTCGTAATCAACACAATGTTGATAACGATACCTTTCCGCTAAAAGGCTAGCTTTATACGTTGGTATGTTGCCATCCGTGTACGTCTTCCTTGAAGACTTATATAGTACCAATAGGCACAATACCTTGCGGTACATCAACTAGTGTCCAAACGTAGTTGGTATACATGGAATCCATTTCGGACTCATGACACTTTTTCATAATTAGGAAGTCGATACCTTGTATCACTTCCTCATACGTAGTCAGTTGGTATACCTCAATAAGATTGACATCTTTATGAGGTGAGATCAGAAACCCATACCCTAGGTTGTTTTCTGACTCTTTCCGAACTGCGTGGTTCTTGTGTATTCAAAGATTAATGATATAGTTTCATCCTTGATGAACTATTAGTGTTCCATTAGGATTCGATGCCTAGAATAGTATTTCTCCGATTTTCATTGAGTTATACTATCCTCCCACTTACCACTGCATATCGGTATTCCTCTTAGGAAAAACGCACGGTGAGCAACAATCTAATTGTTCTCTCGTGAGTTGTATAAGTACAATACTTATGCTATCCCTAGGATAACCTACAATTGGCACGAAATCTGTCAAACATATTTTATGGAACCTTATTCTAAATAAGTTCTGCACTGTTAATGCTTATCCGTTGAAGGAAATGGTAGCTCAGAGCGACTCATGATTAACCTTATCATGTCCAACAAAATTTGGTTACTCAGTTCGGACACACCGTCACTTTGACGTGTTCCGGGAGGAGTCCTCATTGAAAGAATACTATACTCTTTCAAGTATTTAAGAAACTTATTGCTTAAATATTTTCCATTACGGTCTTACCGTGACAGTTTAATACTTTAGCCGATCTGTTCGTCTATTTCGTGTCGAAACTTTAAAAGTTTTCGATTTTGTTCTTCAAAGAAAACACATAAACATAACGCGATGCCACATCCGTAAGGTCACGAAATATTCATATCCACATCTAGCCTAGCTAGACATGGCCCACTTGCTTCACTATGAACTAAGGCTAACAGGTCGGTGGCATTTACACTTTTACCAAGTAAATAGTATTTTAGGCACTTTGCCCAATAAACTAGATTCGTAGACTTTATTTGATTGGAATCAAATCAGTCCAGGTACCCGCTTTTCAAAAGTGCGGATATAAGATTCTTGTTTAATTGTGTCCCAGAAAACAATGCCACAATTGGTTTCTTCTGATCAAATCAGTTTGAGCTATTTGTTTGTCATTATATACGTTTGAAAATTTATTTATATTCTAAATATAAATACTGTTATTCACATATAATTTGTTTATCTCAATATCATCTTTATAATAAAACACTTTAGTGTTCTAGAATATAAAGGTTCACCCGCAGCGGGTTAAACACTGATATAGAGATAATGTCTCTAGTCAAACTAGTTACATTATAACTGTTTCCTAATCCTGCTTATAGCAGATTCTGAACATCAGTATATATTTATGTACCACGCTAAGTATTTAAAATCCAATTTCAATACTAGTAATGAACATAATCTTTGACAAACATATTTGAAGTCAGAGCCTTGCTCGTTCTTCAATTCCTTTTTGGGATATGTCATTTATCTTCCCAGAAGATTATAATGATTTTGCCTTTGCCCTTTTTCAACATTCCAGTAGCCTTTGGCCAAGCCTCGGGTTTCTAGAATATCGAAGTAAGGTGTGCCTTGCGCTACATGCCTAATTACAAAGTTTAACTTTATCTCCTTGAGAATAGTCATCAATTCTCCAAGAATTATTTATTGCAATTTTAGTACTTCTAAATCTAAGTATAGATTTATGAAGATCCTTCAATTTCATTATCATACTTTAAGGATCTAATCCTTAGTTCTGATTCAGAAATTAAGGAGTCTACTTCGGTAAGTATAATGGATCAAGCACTTAAGTTATCATCACATAATCTTCCAAAGATTATGCTCTACTATTTGCTTAACTCCGGGCTTAGGCTTAATATATTATTTTATCAAATAAAATAAATTATTAGTTTCCAGGACCATCCTGAAATTTTATTCCCAATTTGAAAATAAACCATTTAAACATTTTCCTTAGGATTATGTTTTAAATGTCAATCTTTCATTTTTATCTTGATTCTAATAGTCCAACTATTTAATCAACGATTTGTGGTACTATATATTATAATGATTATTATAGTCCAACTATACAATCAAATATAATTTAAATTAATTAACCTCAATTATATTGATTACTATAGTCCAACTATAAAATCAACTATTAATTGAAATTAATTAATTCAAATATATTGATTACTATAATCCAATTATATAATCAACTATAATACAGTCCAACTGTTTTATTAAAACAACAATTTCAATATTAGTCCAACTAACATTTAATTTATATGACGAATGATGTTTGTTTGAGCGCGTATGACGAGTAATTGAACGAATATTGCAAATTCAATTATTGCCTCCCACTATTTTTCGGCGAGCCTCTAACCCTATGTCGAGTACTCGGGAACCGTGTTTCCTAGCGGGCTAGGATCCCGTTAATATCACACAATCTTGACTTTGGCCAACAAATTTTATGATAATTAACTAGGTAGATCTCTAAGATCAATTGGATCCAATCCAATTCCTAGATCCAGCAGGCGGACATCCAAGTCCTAAACATATATCTTATATATGCCAATACATCCAATGTATTACCTAACCTTTTTCCTCTGAATCAACTAAGCCTTGGCTTTGGCACAACAAACTTAGTGATCCCAGTCAAGCGCGACCCATTGACCATGGAAAGCTTCGTAATCAATGTCGATGGACAAGAAATGGTCTTGACTTTGGCCAACAAACCACAACTTGGACAAGACACTGATATGGAATAAAGCCTTCGTGATTCAAACACATCTTCGACAGACAAAGGCCTTGACTTTGGCCAACAAACCAATGCCGTCTTAGATCTTGAGTGAGATCACTCAATGGAAGGAAAGACGCTTAATATTATTTGAGGGTTTTTCGCGTGCAAATTGGAAACCAATTTATTATCTTTGTTAAGGTCTCATCATCATACACCCTTAAACATGCATTCTAAACACATAATAAAGCGCATATGAAAAATAATAATGATATGCGGATGGATACTTTACACATTGATCCTAGATCAAATCTATCACTTTCTCTCTCCAGCTAGCACAAGTATTACTTCTACCCGTTACACTACACTTCTAAAGAAACCTCATTAACATTGAGGGGAATAGGTGAGAAGAGAATACAAATAATAAGGAGGTGATAAAACTGGACACGCATGTCCAATTAATAAATCAAATTTATTACACAATTTCTAAAATTGCCCCACCCATCTAATATCCATCTGATATACATTATTCATGCATCGCAACCATGTATTCACATAAGCATGTTATCAATCAATCTAATCCAATTATTAATCTGATAATAGTGATCATCCAATGTTCAAACAACAATTTGATTTTGTTCGAGTCAAACTCGTTTTGCGAATAAGTACTCAAAGTACGAATTCTTGAATTAAATTAAACTACAACATTAAATCCAATTAATATGTATTTAATACTAATTCACTATTTAATCCAAATTAAATACTACACTTTATTAATAAACCTTTTACGATTTAAATTCCAAATTTAATCGTTACGGGTCTCAAAGCCCGATTAACGTCCAACGTTAATTTAATTAAAGTCCAATGGGCTTTTAATTAATTTCTCGAGGCATGGACTTTTGGTCAACTCGGGTCAACCGAATAACCAAAATCCAATCCGGGAGTTACCCCATAAGCCCAGAAATCAATTTAGGCCCATTAGGCCCAATTAAACTTAAAGGCCATTAAGTCGCATTTGGGCTTTATGGAGGCGGTTTTGGGCCCAATTGGATCCAATCCATTTGGACTAAACCTAACTTGGTACAACCAAGCCCAATTAGCCCAATTACAACACAACAAGCCCAAATCCAATTTAAAGCCCAATTAACTAAATTACTAAAATCCAATTTTACAATTTAATTAATCAAAGTGCATTAACATAATTAATCACCCAAGTCATTATTTCCAAAACACAAATTAGGCTCATTAATCATGCTCATCATTATTAAATTATGTCCAACATAATTTAACATAAATCAAACCCATTGACATGCTCACTTTGTGTCTCGGTAATAGGGTTTATTTGTCAAATTGCAAATCCAATCCAATTGAATCCAATTAAACATTACATCAATATACCCAACATGATTCTAACTCATCTAATGAATCAAAAAATCAAATTTCCAAGACATCAAATTTAGGGCACCATTCGGCCAACACCAAAAATTGGGCAAATTCGTTCCAAACAATTTTTAATCAAATTGATCCAATCAATCATCAATTAAAACACATTCAACCATACTTAATCATCCAATTTCATAATTGCATGCTCAAATTCATTTTACCCAATTTCATGCTTTATAACATTCTCGGCAATTCGGGGATTTTACGTCCGATTCGAATTCAATCCAATTAATTTCACAATCGACATTAAATAATATTCCCGAATGATTTCCAATACATCCAATGATCAAAAATCAAAAATCCCAAGACATAATAGGGCACTAAACTTTCGGCCAAGGTAACAATTTGGGGAAAAAATGATCCAATCATAATTTCTGAAATTGACCCAATCAATCTTTAATTAAAACACATTCAAGCTTACTTAATCATCCAATTTCATTTAAACATGCTCAAAATCAATTTACCCAAATTTTAACCCTAAACATTTTTCATGCTTTTGCTTGCTCAATATACCATTGTTAATGATTCCAGGTCTCCAAGATCGAATTAAACAAGCATGAATCGTGTGAATACAATGACGGAAGTTGCGGAATACTTACATCGAGCGGTTGAGCGACGCTTTAGGCAACAAAACAGAAATTCTTCACTGCCCAATGCACTGGTCACGCCAAAACAGCAGCTCAAGCTCACTGGTTCAGCCTTTTGGTCTCATTCGTCAAGCTCCAAGCTTCGTCGAATGGTTCCCGGCTCATAGGTGAACTTCCCTATCACCTTTGCATGATCCCGGAGTGTGCTAGCACTCTTGTTCTTGCCACAAAAATGCACTGCTTCCCTCCATTTTCGGTCACTGCCCAGCAAAACCAGAAATGGCGTGAGAGAGGAAGAAGAAGAAAAAGAAGAGAGAGAGAGGAGGGAAAATTGTTATACGGTTTTTTTTTTGTGATTTTGTGTATCTAATACACATGAAATGAAATTCAAGTTCATTTCCAACACATTTTGCTTTAATTGCAAACCACACACATCACTCATCACATCAATCAAGTTACATCGATCAATCAAGTCACATCACTCAAAGTGACAAGTGATTTGACGCTTGAAGCGACTAGCGATTTGACGCTTGATTTGACGTGCCGCACTCAAATTCGAAATGCGAATGCGCTCACAAATAATCCCGGGCTCGGATTCGCTAATTCCAAATTAACGAATTTTCCGTTGCGTCGTAATTAAATGATTACGCCTAGCAAAATCACTATTAACGTAGCTAACAAATTAATTTAGTTCTAAATTAATTCGTTCGCCTGAATTAAAATCTAATTTTAATTCCGCGTCGAAATCCAATTTCGTTTAATATATCGAATATATTAATTAATTGATTAATTCCAAATTAATCGTTCTCTCTCTTTAATTGATATTTTATCCAGATAAAATATCTCCGCAATTAATCCCAGATTAAGTTTTTCTCTCATCTAATTAATCCCAGATTAATTAAAAGTGCGAGTCATACGTCATCGGTGAATCTTTGGGAAGCGACCCATGAGATCCCCGGATATGTTGGCAGTAAATTCGGTCGTCGGACTATCCGAACACGTAAGTACCTCGTACTACGTTTATACCGATTTACAAGACAAGGTTGGCCTCTAGCAAAGCGCCATGCCTCCCCAATTCTCCGAAAATATCCTTACAGGAATAAAGGATCTATATCAGGCGTAGTATACGTAGTATTGCGTATTTCTGTCCAGTATCAGATGATCACATGCGAGGCATGGGGCTGGTACAATGTCTGCCCCGTACGAAGCATATATCGGATAACGAGCAACTAGTCTCTTTAATATCGGATAATCATGACCAAGTCATATTATCCCGACGGTTGCAACCTTATATAGAGAACCGGATCTGTATCTCTGCGCGATCATCAACTCCATATGACTGGAGTGACACTTCCATCTCGACATCACACCAAACACACTACGATTCTGGATATACCCAGAATTGGCGTACACAGAAACCGGTTAAAGTCTTGGACGACCTTAACCAAAGTATATTGATTGTCGTATGCATAAGCGGTGCAAGTCTCAGGTTGAGACCAAATACACCTACCCTGATTTCGGACTTCCATAGACACATAGTCATACTACCAATGGAATTCTGAGGGGGTCTTATCTAGAGCGAAGCTGTTTCCCGTACCATCGGAGAAACACAACCTCCTATTACACTTGTATGAGTATCCTATACCCAAATATATGAGAACTATGCCGTTGTGCCCTCACAACACGCACAAGTGTAATACTAGTCTTTTACGTATTTATCGATGTCCAATCTCGATAATACTCTGACTATGGATATTTAATGATTTATCCTTCGTGGATTGATACCGTCTCATATCATTCTCAATCCAGGAACAAATCATAAGGACCTCTCATCATTTATACATCTAGGTGATCTAATCACAAATGATAAGAGTGCAATCTCCTTTGTCTTATCCAGAGCGAAGCTGTTTCCCATACCAATGGAGAAACACAACCTCCTATTACACTTGCATGAGTATCCTATACCCAAATATATGAGAACTATGCCGTTGTGCCCTCACAACGCGCACAAGTGTAATACTAGTCTTTTACGTATTTATCGATGTCCAATCTCGATAATACTCTGACTATGGATATTTAATGATTTATCCTTCGTGGATTGATACTGTCTCATATCATTCTCAATCCAGGAACAAATCATAAGGACCTCTCATCATTTATACATCTAGGTGATCTAATCACAAATGATAAGAGTGCAATCTCCTTTGTCACATAGTTAATTTGTACAACAACACCATGATCTGTACAAATAGTGACGCTATGGGTCATAATTGTCCAACACGAAGCATGAGAGCGCTTTAAAGACCTACTCCGAAGATGCCCACAACATAATTTTACGGACTGGGTACAAATCCAGCTATTCTATAATGGGCTGAATGGTCCAAATAGAACCATGGTTGATACAGCCGCGAGAGGAGCTCTATTCAAGAAGTCAGCGAAGGATGCCTATAATTTGTTAAACGAGATGTCCATTAACCACTTCCAATGGCTAAATGAACGCATTACGGTGACCAATGTGGCATACATACATGAAGTAGACCCTTTAGTTGCACTAACAGCTGAAATTTCAACCCTTTCGACTAATGTAGCAGCCCTAACAAATCAAAGAGTACAACCATCCATTGAATCTGCAGCAGCTGCGAACATGCTATTATTGGAAGGAGACCCAAGCTTTGAGCAAGTCCAATATGTGAATAATAGGAACTTCAACAATTATAGGGAAATCCTTCATCAAACCACTATTATCCTAGACTCCATCACAATGAGAACTTCTCTTATGCCAACATAAAAAATGCCTTATTACCTCCACATGGTTTCAACAACCAGATGTCAAAGCCGAAATCGTCACTAGAAGACCTCGTGAGCATATTTGCCTCCAAATCCACAAAGAGGTTTAAAAAGAATGAGTCACGGCTAAACAATATTGAAACCCACATGGGAAATATGGGGGCGACGATGAAATCATTAGAAGTCCAAATTGGCCAGCTTGCCTCTTTAATCACACACCCACAAAAAGGGGTATCCCAAGCAACACCGAGATAAATCCTAAGGACTGGGAAGAGTGGGGTGGTGTTGGGGTGAATGACCTTAATGAGAAGGTCCATAATGCGGTAGCCCATCTGGTACCTGCATTCAACTTACTAGCCGAAGCGGTTCCCCCCGAGCACATCCCAAAATATAAGGATATCTTCTCCGATGAGGTGATCTCCAAGTTCTCTGCCAAAATCTTCAAGGTACACAGTTTTTCCTGTTTCCGTTCTTTGTTTTTACTTGGTGAATTCTAACCCATTCTTTCTTTCTTGCAGATGGGTTACATGATGGCCTAGAACAAAGACTTGCTGACGAGCCTACTCTCCGAGGGTGGTCAAGTGCAGAGGCTCCAATCTCAGATTACAGAGTGGGAGGCCGAACTGGCCAGAAAGGAAAAAGAGAACCAAACGCTGAAAGAGGCCGCGGCCGTGGCCACCGCACTGATTGATTCCCTCCGCAATACCTCCGCTATTTCCAAGAGAAAAATGGATGCCAGTGAGGACAAAGCTAAACATCTGAGGTGGGAGACCGCAAGGTTGGACTCCAAGCTCAAAACGGCCATCAAAGAGAGGGATCGAGCCCGGGAGGACCTAAAAATCAAGAAGCCAAGCTGGAAAATGACCTGGAGAAGGCCAAGCTTGAATGGATCGGGGATTGTGCAGAGATCAACCCGATGTTAGTACCCGAGGTGGACATGGGACTTGTCCACATTGCCATCCAATACTGCAAGGGGGAGCTCTCCGAGGACGAAGCTCTTACACCACTCGCCCCTCCTCCGGAGCAGATTCAAGACCCGAACCCATATCTGCCGTGCCCTGCGTCCCCAGCTCCTGAGGAAGCGCAGCCTGAGGCCCCCGCTCCTGAGTTGGAAGTGCCAACAGCAGAAGTCGAAGCTCCTCCTGCTGACCAAATCGAAATAGAGATCCATTCTGCCGAGCCTGAGCCAAAGGTGTTACCTCCAGAGCCTCACCAAGATGAAACAGTCCCCCCATGTGCGGGCTGAAGAATGAGGGTGACCTATGTAACAAACAATATATATACTTATTGTAATAACATTCACACTTTTCTTTTCCATGTAAATCATTGAATGTTTTACTTCATGTCTTCCATACTTAACATGATTTCTATTTTTAACTTGCAAACTCGTTCTTCATATTCTGACTGTGATGAGGATTTCCGATCTTGATCAATTTGAATAGTGCCTTGGGGGAGATACTCTGATCCCATGCCGATGATAATCCACTCGGTGGGACGTAACCCGACCTCGAGTTAGCAGTACACCTGGTTCCGAGGGAATGTCACCTCCCCGGACCAATTGAGAGCCGGCCATGGGGGAGACACTCCGCCCCCATGCCGATGATGATCCACTCGGTGGGAGGTAACCCGACCCCGAGCTAGTAGTACATCTGGTTCCGAGGGAATGTCACATCCCTGGACCAATTGAGAGCCGGCCACGGGGGAGAAGCTTCGACCCCATACCGATGATGATCCACTCGGTGGGATGTAACCCAACCCCGAGCTTTTAGTATCTGGTTCCGAGGAAATGTCACCTCTCCGGACCAATTGAGAGTCGGCCATGGGGGAGATGCTCCGACCCCATGCCGATGATGAATCAGTCGGTGGGACGTAGCCCGACCCCGAGCTAGTAGTACACTTGGCTCCGAGGGAATGTTATGTTGGACAGTTATGACCCATAGCGTCACTATTTGTACAGATCATGGTGTTGTTGTAAAAATTAACTATGTGAAAAAAGAGATTGCTCTCTTATCATTTGTGATTAGATCACCAAGATGTATAAATGATAGGAGGTCCTTATGATTTGTTCCTGGATTGAGAAGATATGAGACAGTATCAATCCACGAAGGATAAATCGTTAAATATCCATAGTCAGAGTATTATCAAGATAGGACATCGATAATGCGTAAAAGGCTAGTGTTACACTTGTGCGTGTTGTGAAGGCACAACGGCATAGTTCTCATATATTTGGGTATAAGATACTCATGCAAGTGTAATAGGAGGTTGTGTTTTACCGATGGTACGGGAAACAGCTTCGCTCTGGATAGACCCCCTCGGAATTCCATTGGTTGTATGACTAAGTGTCTATGGAAATCCGAAATCAGGGTAGGTGTATTTGGTCTTAACCTGAGACGTGCACCGCTAATACTTGCGACAATCAATATACTTTGGTTTTGTTCATCCAGGGCTTTATCTGGTTCTGTGTACGCCTCTGCTGGGTATATTAAGAATCGTAGTGTGTTGGGTGTGATGTCAAGACGGAAGTATCACTCCAGTCATATGGAGATGATGATCGCGCAGGGATACAAAACTGGTTCTCTAAGGGTTGCAACCATCGAGATAATATGACTTGGTCATGATTATCAGATAATAAAGAGACTAGTTGCTAGTAATCTGATATATGCTTCGTTTGGGGCAGACACTGTACCAGCCCCAGGCCTTGCATGTGATCATCCGATACTGGATCGAAATACGTAATACTACGTATACTACGCCTGATATAGATCACATATTCCTATAAGGATATTTATGGAGAATTGGGTAGGCATGGCACTTTGCTAGAAGCCAACCTTGTCTTGTAAATCGGTACAAACGTAGTACTAGGTACTTACGTGTTCGGATAGTCCGACGACCAAATTTACTGCCAACATATCTGAGGATCTCATGGGTCGCTTCCCGAAGATTCACCGATGACGTATAACTCGCACTTTATTAATCTAAGATTAATTAGATGAGAGAGAAAATTAATCTGGGATTAATTGCGGAGATATTTTATCTGGGATAAAATATTAATTAAAGAGAGATAACGATTAATTTGAAATTAATCGATAAAATAATATATTTGATATATTATACGAAATTGGATTTCGACGCGGAATTAAAATTAGATTTTAATTCGGGGGAACGAGTTAATTTAGAATTAATTCGTTAGCGACATGAATAGTGATTTCGCTGGGCATAATCATTTAATTACGTCGCAACGGAAAATTCATTAATTTGGAATTAGCGAACCCAAGCCCGAGAGTGTTTGCGAGCTCATTCGCATTTCGAATTCGAGTGCGGCACACAAGTCACATCAAGCGTCAAATCGCTAGTCGCATCAAGCGTCAAATCATTAGTCACTTTGAGTGATGTGACAACTTGTCACATTGATTGATTGAGTGATGTGAATAGTTGATGTGGGTTGTTGGAAGCAATTAATTGCCAAATTTTGGCTCCAAAACCTTGTTGACTTTTTGAAAGTGGTATATGGTATATGTTTAATTGTTTTTGGAATACAATTAATCTAATACACATTTCCATCTCTCTCTTTTTTTCCTCCTCTCTCTCTCACGGTCTTGGACCGATTTCTTCCTTCTGTTTTCTATTTTACCGAGAACTAAAGAGAAGCAAGGGAAATTTGTGGCAAATTTCTTGAGTGCTAGGACACATAGGAGCCATACAAAGGTAATATGGAAACCCACCCGTGGGCTTGGAATACCATTCGAGAAGCTTGGAGCTTCAAGGATCACCATTGCCGATTTTGGAGAGTCAAAAGAGTGGGTTGTTTTCAGTGCACTGCCGAGCACACTAGGAGGGCAGAAAATGATTTTGTTCTTCACCGTATCGCCACAATCGATCATTGTGAGTATTCCGCAAATCCTTGAAGTATTCGCATGTATGTTTTATGCTTGTTATTCGATCCTTGGGACCGTAGAACTCCAACATGTTACCTCTCTGGACCAATTGAAATCCGGCCATGGGGGAGATGCTTCAACCCCATGCCGATGATGAATCACTTGGTGAGACGTAACCCGACCCCAAGCTGGTGGAACAATTAGCCTCGGAAGAACGAATGCAGCCCTGAGCCAGTGGAATAATTGAGACTTAATCGCGAGGGAAAATCTTCAACCTCCGAGGCTCTGTGGATCCCGGCGCAGGCGTCCCTTTACTGGGCATCAGCAAAAAACAAAAGGTGAAAACAAGACAAAGTTAGCACAACGGATGTGACTTAACACATACTCCACAGATTCGAAAAGATAACAACTCAGGTGCCCCGAAGCAACGTCATGCCTGGTGCCTCCAAAAATAATAATTATGAACCTTACAATTCAGTGTCCTAGCTAGCCGGGCCATGGATCGGTGAGCGGCCAAAGCCATGAACCTGGGTCCATGCTTGACGGGTCTAGAGTCTGCAAACGCTATGGGGGCAAAAACCTCCCCATGCTATGCTTCTACTGATCCGAGGTGGTTAGGTAGACTATTCACGGGGGAAGAAACATCCCCGTGTTCACCATCCCTTAAGGTTGCAGGAGTCACGGAGGCACTAAGTCCTTCCCGCACTGTGTACCTAGTGTTTCTCAACGGGACTCACCAGCCAACGCGCAGGGGCAGAAACCTCCATTGGTCCAGTTTACCCGAGGTCACAAAGGTCACGGAGGCCATTCGAACATCCCCATGTCGTGTGCCTGGTGGTTCTCAAGGGACTCACCTGCCAACTCGCAAGGGCAGAAACCTCCCTAGGTCCAGTTTACCCGATGTCACAAAGGTCATGAAGGCCATTCGACCAACCCCATGTCGTGTACCTGGTGGTTCTCAACGGGATTCACCAGCCAACTCACAGGGGCAGAAACTGTAGGGGTTTTATGGCGGAGATATGGTAACTCAGCAGAATAGTGGAAAATCAAAATTTTAGGATTTCAAAATTTTTATTGAATCAATTAAATAAAGTTATTTTTTAATTATCCAATTATCAAATTCTAAAAATTACACAAGAGATCAAATTTATTGGTAATTATCGAATTGCCCCACAACTTAGTAAATTGATCATTTTAGTTAAAAAAATTGTCAAATACAATTTTGGATGATTCTAAATCATTTATAAAATGTTTTTCAACATATCCAATACATTAAAATCAGAAGGATGAGTCGACTTTGCTGCAGTGATGGCATTTTTCCAGTGCCCGACTTTGCTGCAGTGATGGCATTTTTCGTCAGAAGCCCTCTTGGGCTTTGCTATCTTTCCCTGCGGTTGAGAACCAGGTCTGGGAAGAAGCGGAAAGTGAAGTAGGTTTCGGAGGATGAGTCGGTACTCCATTCCTTAAGTCTTCTTCCGCCATGACCAGCATCATATGCAGCTCATGGTAGGTACAGATAATCCCATTCATGTTGAAGTACATCACGAATTGGCGATATGAAGTTGGGAGTGAACCAATAATGACGCTCCTACCGAGAATGCCATTCAGAGGGAGATTATGTTGCCTCAGTTGATCGATCAAATCGATCATATGAAGAACATGTAAGCTCACAGCTTGCCCCTCGTCCAGTCGCGCATGGAACAGTTCCATCGCAACTTTGTGAATAACTTGTTCTTGGTTATGAAACGATTCTCGTAAGCGCGTCATCATACTATACACATCTAACATGCCATAGTATTGTTTCTTGAGTCTTGGTGTCAGCGAACTTAAGATGTATGATTTAACTTTTAAATCATCATTTTTCCAAGCTTGGAAAACTTGGCGTTCCTCCGGTGTTGCGTCCTCAGCCACAGCAAGGGGCAGCGAACCCTCAAGAACATATGCCAACTTCTCTGAATCAAGGACAATCCTCAAATCCAAGCCCAATCAACGAAGTTCTCAGCGCCTTTGAGTTTGTTCGTATCCAACATACGCACAAACTGATTAGTAGATGGTGCCACCATCGCAAATCTATCATATAGATTATGAAAAAACGGTTAGCAGATTATAAAGCAGTTTCATATAATATCAAAGCATTAACTAGATCATGGATTTTTAATCTAAAAATGTCACTCCCACTAAATCATGCAATATTGTAATCCCCAAACAGAATACAAAGATTTACTAATTAAATTAAATACAAATAGTGAAAGGTGGATCCCATGAATATATTTCAGCTCACAGCAGAGGCATGGTCTCGCCTACATATATTCATCAGGTAGACAACTCATTGTCAATCACTCAATAATCAAATTAAATAAATACATGCATGTAACAAGTAAAGAATAATTAAACATTGAATTTAAAAGTCATAATTAGGGTGCCCAGAATCAGACTCGCTCTGATACCATTTTGTATGGGTTTTATGGCGGAAATCTGGTAACGCAGCGGAATAGTGGAAAATCAAAATTTTTTCGATTTCAAAATTTTTCTTGGATCAATTAAATAAACTTATTTATTTAATTATTCAATTATCAAATTCTGAAAAATTACACAAGAGATCCAATTTCTTGGTAATTACTGAATTGCCCCACAACTTTGCAAATTGATCATTTTAGTCCAAAAATTGTCAATACAATTTTGGATGATTCTAAATCATTTATAAAATGTTTTTCAACATATCCAATACATTAAAATCAGATTTCACACAAATCCCCAATTTTTAGCCTAATACCGAGAGCACCCCAAATTTTTCAATTAATTACAATTTGGTCCCTTTTATTCAAAACATGCCAAGATCAAATCCAATCAACCCAAAATTTTACATGCATCATATACACTCCATAATACATCACATATATGAAAATCCCCAATTTTGGAATTGGTTATGAACCCTAATTTTCAATTTCATAAAATTGACCAATTTTACCAAATCTTTAAAATCCAACACTTTAATCCATTCATTACTTCACCAAACAAGCCTCGCCACTTTTAAATAACTCTAAAAAAATTCTAGGTCACTCAACAACTCTAGAATGGCAACTTGATTTCCAAAGAATCAAAAGTAAGCCTTTAAAACCATTTTAAGCTTACTTACATGCATCAATATTTCATTCAAGTTCACAACCAAAAAACACAAACTATAAGAGATGAGAGAACATCAAAGCAACACAAAATGATGCCAAGCATGTTAGAAACTATTTTCATGTTGAAATATTTAAAGAAAGACTTACAAAATCCAGTTTTACAAGTCTTTTCCTTTGAACCTTCAAGCTTTTCTCTCAACTTTCTTTTATGTTTATTTTGTGTATTTGAACTTATGAAACCCTAAAATGAAAACAAAAAAATATATACCTACCACTAATGCCTTGGCCGAAAATGGTAAAGTAATATCTAGATATTTGATTTTTGTTTCATTTAAAAGCTTTATCAACTTGTTATCTTTAATCATTACAACTTTAATAACTTTATAACAAGTCAACAAAGGCAACTAAAGTCATTTAATAAAATATCACAACTTAGGATATTTATATTTTTAATTAATTTAATTATTTAATAATTAAATAATTAAATAAATATTTAAATATAAATATATTAAATATATGTATTATATTTACATTAAATGTCAAATACATATATATTTATGATATTAGTCAAATATCTCAATTTGACAATTAATTATGTGTATTTGATAAAATCTATCATTAAATGCAAATACACAAAAATTAGTAAATGGCTATTGGGTCCCTTCACATGTATTTTTCGTTTAACCTTTAAATGACGTATAAATATTCAATATTATTATTAAATGTTGCCCTAGTGCTCTACAAGTATATTTCATTAATGAGACTCTCTAGATTCAGGCATATCCGTCATGAAAATCCAATTTCGTGTCCATAATTTACCCACTCGTAAATTATGACGACCACAGATAAATTCGCTGAATCATACAGGTCGAGGTCATGGCATATGTATATTCCTCTGTCACAGGTATCCGGATATATCCCAGAGATATAGATGTAAACGTCAAATCTCTATAGGGACTATCATGTCGACGTCTCTATTAGCAATCTCAAAAAGAACACTTAGAAAAAGTGTACCACTGGCCCATGGTTTTTATCTGATTGCTAATCATAAATGGACTACCTATGATTTGTACACATAACTGACGGATCATATATCGACACACAACACGACCCCTGAGGATCTATCCACACCCAACGAAAAGGCGGAGGTTTGATCTAAATAGATCGGTGACGTGACTACCATCTAAGTGTGGAAGATGTCTCATGTGCCCACAGTGTTGGGAAGCGGCCGTGAGTGCGCAGTGGAAAAATAATAATTAAGATGTCCTTTTCCCTTCGTCCAAGACCGATTTGTTTTGATTATTCTACAAGCCTAGACATGTTACTATATATTCTAAGCATAAAACTCATAAAACATGCAAAGAACATAAACCTAAACATGCATAACTATCATAAGAACTTTAATTAAATTAAAGAAGAAAAAAGACTTACTTGAACCGTAGACTCCTCCTGTCCTCCCTCCAATCTACAAGCTTTTATCGATCTCAGCAAGCTCTTCCACGTTCCAAAGAGCCACCCAAGTGTGTGGCCTCCAAAAATCCACACACCAAAGCCAAAACTCAACGGCAAGACTACGCATAAGCCACTATGGAACCTCATAAATGATCTGTTTATTCCAATTCCCAAAGTGCCCTTATCATCATTCACCAATCCCTAAGCCACTCTGGAACCTCATAAATGATCTGTTCAATAATTAAACACATTGAACCATTTATGAACAATTCCTACAGTAATCATATATGCTGTTAAATATGTACTGTTGTTAACCATTGATTTCGACTTGTGTGTCGTGTGTGACATTTTGGGTTCCCCTCATGTTGGACATGAAATGAATCGTGATAATTTAATCGAACAAAAATTACCCTCCGATCAGATGGTCGTTAGATTTCAATGTCCAAGGTTGACATCTAGCAACATGCCAAGGCCCCCAAATGAGAAGGAAAGATATATATACCGATTCTGTATGCGATTTACATATGATACGGTCCCTCGCCTCACTGTATCCCCACCTATTGACCTATGGTACGGAAAGCATCTACCCATATGGTCAAATATATGATGTTGATAGTGTCATGAATCGTGCTAACCCAAGAATCTCACATGATTCTTCTGTTGTCGCCACAGGCTCAAGCACTGATCACACATATCAACCGTGAACTGGAATAATACTCTTATAAGAAAATATTATCCGAGAGAGTGGCGATTCTCTGTTGTATCTTTACAAACTTCATGTGTTTGAACAAATGACCCAATCATACCCTTATGACCGGATCTTTTGAACCAGGGAAAGAGAATGTCAAAGTTATTTGATCCACACATAAGATTATAAAGACCTCAAGTCTAAGGACTAGTCATATAATCGATACATGAAAGTTCTCACAGACACATGGGATAAACACTCCATATGAAAACTTTCGGTGGTCAGTTCGATGGACACGAGCAACTAATACATCCATGTGATACACCAAGCGGACGGATCTCCGCTAGTAGCCTATGAGGATCGGCTACCCCACTTAAGGGCGGATCATATCATCATGCTAGTCTCTCCGCTTTGTGAACGCCCAGATTATTCACAAAACTATTACTAGGAACATTTAAGAGTAATGATTTTCATAATGTGAGGAAGCCATCATCTTATACTCCAAGGGCTTTATTATAGTGTTGATGATTCATATAAGTTATGTAAGACACGTATAATAAAGATTTCCATTTTATTAATTAATGAAAATATTACAAATACATGTACATATAGCCCATCCACAAGTTGGGTATATGGCATATCCCTAACAATCTCCCACTTGCACTCTAGCCAACTAGTATGAATCTGGACACCATACTCTCGGGTGTGCCTATCATGCTTTTGTTGAGTCAGCCATTTAGTCAGAGAATCTGCAAGATTATCTTCTGTGGATATTTTCTCTATAATAACTTCTTTTCTCTAAACAATCTCCCGGATTAGATGAAATCGCCTGAGTACATGCTTGGATTTCTGGTGGGACCTTGGTTCATTTGATTGAGCAATGGCACCAATTTTGTCACAATTCATCATGATGCCATTCTTTATCGCGGGAAGCACTTCCAGTTCCGTGATGAACTTCTTTATCCAGACTGCTTCTTTAGCTGCCTCAGATGCTGCACTATACTCGGCTTCAGTGGTGGAGTCCGCTGTAGTTGACTGCTTTGAGCTTTTCCAACTGACAGCACCGCCATTCAAAGTAAACATATATCATGTTTGCGATCTGCTGTCATCCTTATCGGTTTGAAAGCTCGCATCAAAGTAACCAATGACTTTCATATCAGAACAATCTCCGTCTATCAAAACCACATCTTAGTTCTTCTCAGATACTTGAGGATTGTTTTGACAGCTACCTAGTGTTGCTAACCAGGATTTTCCTGATACCTGCTCGTTATGCTAAGAGCATAAGAGACATCAGGTCTTGTACACAGCATGGCGTACATGATCGATCCTATTGCTGAAGCATAAGGGATCCTACTCATACGCTCTCTATCTGAAGGAGTATGTGGATATTGCTCCTTAGATAATTTGATTCCATGACAAGTAGGTAATTACCTCTTTTGGAATCTTCCATTTTGAATCTTTTCAAAACTTTATCTATGTACGTAGATTGAGAAAGTCCTAACAACCTCTTAGATCTATCACGGTAGATCTTAATGCCGAGGATGTAGGCTGCTTCTCCCAAATCTTTCATGGAGAAATTCTGAGATAACCATTGCTTGGTGGCTTGCATCATGGGAATATCATTCCCGATGATTAAATGTCATCGACATATAATACAAGAAATACAAAACAACACTCCCACTACTTTTCCTGTAAACACAAGGCTCGTCTATATTTTTGATGAAGTCAAATTCTTTGATTATCTCATCAAATCGTATATTCCAACTTCTGGAGGCTTGCTTGAGTCCATAAATGGATCGTTTAAGCTTGCATACTTTATTATGATCATCCTTAGATGCAAACCCCTCAGGTTGTGTCATATAGACTTCCTCTATGAGGTTTCCATTAAGGAAAGTTGTTTTGACATCCATCTGCCAAATCTCATAATCAAAGTGTGCAGCCAGTGCCAGTAAAATTCGAATGGACTTTATCATTGCAACAAGCGAGAAGGTTTCCTCATAGTCAATTCCTTGGATTTTCTATGACCTTTCGCCACCAACCTAGCCTTATAGGTTTGGGTGTTGCCTTCTGTATCAGTTTTACGCTTGTAAATCCACTTGCAGCCTATGGGTTTTATCCCTTCAGGTGCATCTACCAAGTCAGATACTTGATTCTGATATATAGAGTCTATTTTGGATTTCATGGCCTCAAGCCACTTAACTGAATCAATGTCACGCATTGCTTCGTCATAACTGGTGGGATCGTCATTATCAATGACCTGATATGTTCCTCATCGATATAGAAACCATATTTTTCAGGCTCATGTATTTCCTACCAGACCTTCTAAGTTCATAACCTTGTGGTTGTTCCGTCATGCTCTTTTGAGGGGCCTGAGGTTTAGTTCTATGTTAGTTTGTTCTTCTCATACCTCATCAAGGTCAAGTATACTCCCACTATATTTCTTAAGAAGGAATTCATTCTCTGAAATTTAGCATTTCGAGACAAATGTTCTCTGTTCATTTGGGACGTAGAACACGTATGCTCTTGAGTTCAAGGAATATCCTACAAACTTACATTTAACTGCCCTAACATCCAATTTGTTAGTTTGTGTGAGCTTAACATATGCGTCACATCCCCAAACTCTTAGATAACTAAGACTAGGACGTTCCCAGACCATAACTAATATGGTGTTTGACTAACAGTCTTGGAAGGAACTTGGTTTAGTAGTAGTGTTGCAGTTTCTAAAGCAAGACCCCAAAAAGAAAGAGGTAGATCCGTGCTTGGCATCATTGATCGGACCATATCTAATAATGTTCGATTTCTCCTTTCGGATACCCCATTATGCTATGGAGTTCCCGGAGGAGTCCACTGGGAAACAATGCCATTTTCTCTCAAGTAATCTTGAAATTGTTGCTTAAGTATTCACCACCTCGGTCAGACCTTAGTGACTTAATACTTTTATCAAGCTATTTTTCTACTTCAGCTTTGAAGTCTTTGAATTTCTCAAAGGCTTCAGATTTGTACCGCATAAGGTACACATATCCATATCGCGAGTGATCATTGATAAAGGTAATAAAGTATGAGAATCCACCTCTAGCGGTGACTGACATGGTCCGCATACATCCGAGTGTATGAGTTCTAATGTCTATGCTGCACGATGTCATTTACCTTTGAAGGGTAATTTGGTCATTTTACAAAGTAAACAAGACTCACAAGTTCCATAAGGTTTATATTTGAAGGGTTTGAAATACCCATCCTTATGTAGCTTAGTTAATCTTGTTTCATTGATATGACCTAAGCGACTGTGCCATATAAGTGATTCATTGAGATTATTCGAGTTAACATTATTATATTAGAGGTTGAACATTCTTTGTTAGTTTGTAAGACATAGATACCATTATTCAAAATACCATCTCGATATTTTATTTCATTGAAATAAATAGAACCTTCATTACAACTTATTAGGCATGAAAATACTTTATTACATAAAGAAGAAATTGAAATGATGTTCTTTACTAGAGAAGGTACATAAACACAATCTTCTAAGTCTAAAACTAAACCATTCGGAAAAACTAATGAATCAGTCCGCCCGCACAATGCAGCCAGTTTTGCTCCATTACCCATGCGTAAGTCAACCTCCCCATGGCGGAGTCTCCTACTATTTCTCAGGCCCTGCATATTGTTACACAATTGAATCCCACAACCGGTGTCAATCACCCAAGTAGAAGGTTCAGAGTTTTGAGAATATAGTTCAATCATATACAACATACCTGAAACATTGGGCTTCTTGGCCTCTTGGGCTTCCCTAGCTTCCTTGGCTTTCAAGGATATGCAGTCTTTCTTCCAATGACCATTCTTTCCACAAAAGAAACATTTCCCATTTCCCTTTTTTCTTCTCCACCTACCATTAGGCTTTAGGTGATCTGGAGCCTTGCCATTGCTCTTAGTTTTCTTTGGGCCTCGTGGCTTCAGGTCCGCACCCGTAAGCATGACGGAGGTTTTAAGCTCTGGTTTCAAGTCCTTCTCTGCTTGCTTTATCAGATTGTTCAATTCTGCTAAAATAGCTTCTTTATCAGACAGATGAAACTGCATAATAAAGTTAGAGAATTCTTTTGGTAAGGACTGAAGAATTAGATCCTGGCATATCTCATGTTCTATGATGAACCCGAGGTTGGCCAATTTTTCAATGTGACCAATCATCTTAAGCACATGTCCACTAACAGATCATTCCTTATACCATGTTTGGAATAAGGCACATGACACTTGGAATCTCACGGTATGAACGAAAGTTGCATACAACTCCTTCAAGTGAAAGATGATGGTTTGAGCATCCATATCTTCATGAGCTTTCTAAAGTTCGTCCGACATAGAGCCAAGCATTATGTAAACTGCTTGCTCATCATCATCGACGTATTTCTTCCAAGCATCGAATGTATTTTGGTCAGCATCTTCTACGGGTTCAGGGGAAATGGTCTTTCAAGAACATAGAAAATCTTTTCTTATCGTAAGACAATTTTAAGGTTTCTAAACCAGTCATTGTAGTTGTCCCCTTGAGCTTATGCTCATCAAGGATGGAATGAAGTGATACTCTGTTTGCCATTTGAATGTTTGTGAAATATTTTAACCCACCTGTTAAGAGATAATGTTAAAATTAGGAATATGTTTTCATTAATGTTTCATAATAACACGGGCTTTTAATATTATGAAGTTGCTCCCACTCAATTGTTTTAAAATTTTAAGCAAATCACATCAACCCCAATATGATGGATTTCTTGTGGGCAAGGATCCCATTATCATCATTTCATAACTCCGACTAGGGCCTGTCGTTATAAGATACGATAATTAGGTAGGTTCCCAACCAATTTATGATATAAATCACAATTCCTTGATCATTGGGTTAGGCAATCAAACATGCCATAGCTTATGCTAGTCCTTGTGGACACCCAATCTTTGCCACTAAGTTATAAGACCACGCCTAAGGGTCGCTGCGTCTTATGACTTAGAAAAGTCAAACCATTGTCAATAGTACGATTTAGGGACAAATTGGTATTGGTCAGTCTGGTAAAGCCTAGTCCTGCCAATATGGTTTAAGCCCTTTGGGTCTATACTTTACAATGGGAGGCAAATTTTAGACTTAAATTATTATTGAGGATTTTAGCAAGTTTAAGTGAATAACTGTCAAATGGATTCCTCCATTGAAAATTCCCCAGAGGGAGGGTGGAGCGAACTCTCTTAAATACCCTTACCTCTTAGGTTTTTATCGCCTTGGTGACAGGAATAAACAATAGATCCTCCAAATTAGTCACACTTTAAATATGCTTTGAGTAAATGATTATCTAGATGTCTTCACAGCTTTTCCTTTTGGCTATAAAAATGTAGTGAGTGAAGGAAGAAGACACCAAATCATTATCTAACTCTAGTAATACCTTTGGTTAAATTAACTTTAGTTGGAAAGTTTTATTAACGCCTTGGTCCAACCCCACTTGTATCTTTTATAATGTCTTTTATTATAAACAAGTGATTTATATTTATTAGCCTTAAAGGTAATAAATCTCTAAGTTCATCACAGAATAATTACTTAACTAAGGGATAAGCAATACACTCTCTATTTCTTAGAAAGTCTCTAGATGCTTGCACCCTAAAATAATCATGTCAATTATAATCATACATAGAATCATCAAGCATATGAGTTTTAATAATTTGGAATATTTTAGGCATTAAATAACTTTGATTAATATTTAATTATGATATTGTATTTAATTTTATTCAAATAAATTTACTATTCACGTTTTTCTGCAGAAACGTAAATTTTAAATGCAATTTCACAATTCAAATCTTAACCAAATCATGCAAAACTTGTACCTAACATTATGGTCAGGGTGTTAGCTTTCCAACGAGATTTTAAACACCCATTTCGAGTTCAATGAATGCGAACTAATCAAAACAAAAACGGCGCGCTGATACCTCTGTTGGGAAGCGGCCGCGAGTGCGCAGCGGAAAAATAAATAATTAAGATGTCGCTTTCCCTTTGCCCAAGACCCATTTGTTTTTATTATTCTACAAACCTAGGCATTTTACTATATATTCTAAGCATAAAACTCAATAAAACATGCAAAGAACATAAACCTAAACATGCTAACTATCATAAGAACTCTAATTAAAATATAAAAAAGAAGAAAGAAAAAGATTACTTGAACTGTAGACTCCTCCAGTCCTCCCTCCAATCTACAAGCTTTTCTCGATCTCACCAAGCTCTTCCACGTTCCAAAGAGCCACCCAAGTGTGTGGCCTCCACAAGATTCAACGGCAAGACTACGCCTTGAGCGCACGGGTATTTTGCCTTGGGTTTAGCCTAGGCAAATACCTCAAAACTTTTAACTCGAGGTTCCTCTAGTCAATTAGACTTAAGAATCCTCAAAATCAGTGGCTTACTCTTAAAACTTTAGAGTTTCTCACTTATATAAAACAAGATTTGAAAGGTTGGTGCAAAAATTTGTGAAGAATTCTTTGCGTTTATATAGTGCTCCAAATACAACAAAATTAATTAAGAATCCGATGTGGGATAAAAGCCAATTTAATCTTAGCCATTAGATCTTAATTTAGTGGTTTAATGAGATTATAAAACCCTAATAGAGTTTGGGCCGAATTGGAATTCAAAACAAATAACAAAAATAATAAATAAAAAATTTATTATTCACGTTTACTATTCACGTGAATAGTGATTCTTTTTTTTTTATCTATTTATTCCAATTCCAAAGTGCCGCTATTGTCATTCACCAATCCCTAAGCCACTATGGAAACCTCATAAAGTGCCTCTATTGTCATTCACCCCAATCCCTACAGCAATCATATATGTTGTTAAATATGTATTGTGCACTGTTAACCATTGATTTCAACTTTGTTGTGTGTGACCCTTGGGTTCCCCTCAAGTTGGACATGAAATGAATCGTGATAATTTAATCGAACATAAATTATCCTCCGATCAGATGGTCGTTCGATTTCAATGACCAAGTTGACATCTAGCAACATGCCAGGCCCCCAAATGAGATGAAAGATATATATACCCATTATGTATGCGATTTACATATGATACGGTCCCTCGCCTTATTGTATCCCCACCTATTGACCTAGGGTACGGAAAGTATCTTCCCATATGGTCAAAGGTATGATGTTGATAGTGTCATGAATCGTGCTAACCCAAGAATCTCACATGATTCTTCCGCTGTGGCCACAGTCTCAAGCATTGATCACACATATCAACCCGCGAACTGGAATACTACTCTTATAAGAAAATATTATCCGAGAGAGTGGTGATTCTTTGTTGTATCTTTACAAACTTCATATGTTTCAATAAATGACCCAATCATACCCGTATGACCGGATCTTTTGAACTAGGGAAAGAGAGTGTGAAAGTTATTTGATCCACACATAAGATTATAAAGACCTCAAGTCTAAGGACTAGTCATATAATCGATACATGAAAGTTCTCACTGACACATGGGATAAACAGTCCATATGAAAACTTTCGGCGGTCAGTTCGATGGACACGAGCAACTCATGCATCCATGTGATACACCTAGAGGACGGATCTCTACTAGTAGCCTATGAGATCGGCTACCCCACTTAAGGGCGGATCATATCGTCATGCTAGTCTCTCCACTTTGTGAACGCCCAGATTATTCACAAAACTATGACTATGAACATTTAAGAGTAATTATTCTCATAAGGCATGGAAGCCATCGTCTTATTACTCCAAGGGCTTATTATTTAGTGTTGATGATTCATATAAGTTATGTAAGACAAGTATAATAAAGATTGCCATTTTATTAATTAATGAAAATATTACAAATACATGTACATATAGCCCATCCACAAGTTGGGTATAGGGCATATCCCTAACAGACCGTGGTATCTCAAGTCGAAGAATCACAAATGCTACTCAACCCGAGAAGATTCTTATTGACGTTGGTGTATCATCCATTAAGAATCTACGTTGAGTCGTTCAGTGTTTATCCGATATAAACACCTACACATCTATACGAGTCCCCAAGACTCATGGTTCATTGAGAAACCATTGGAATCATATATTCCAGTATACGACATGTACCGTCCCAACGGGTTTACTTTACTAACCAAGTAGTGTAAATCTTGACCAGGAACAGTCTGAGAATGACAACGTCATGATACAACTCAATGTCAGCTGCGACGCTTTTGCAACAGTATCATGACTAATCATCCTAAGGTCAATTACGTCTTTACCATATGAAAAGATATAATATATTATAGAAACTTCTGTATTATTCATAATAAAACATTTTATAGTAGTATTCTCAAAGAAATACAACAGGGAATTGGCGCTCTGCGCATCAACCCCAACAGAAACCTCCTTGGGTCCGATTACCCGAGCTGTTCCTCAAAAATACGAGTTATAGGGTAGTAACGCTCCGGCCTCGGGGATTTGATAATGACACCTAGGATTGGCATGCCACGAGGGGTTCGTGCTTTTCCCGCATGTACTACATCCCTTGATGTGTTCTGGATCATCAAAGGTGAAAGTAGATAGGTCGAAACACTTCCACCGGGGGTTTGATAATGACACCCGGGATTGGCCTGCCACGGGTTTGGTGTCATTCCCAACTACGGAACACCCATTCGCTCCGAACACATCCCAAGAATATTGAACATGGCTTTCGCATTCAATTAATAAACAAGTAAAGTGGATGAGTTTTAATTTAAAGAGAAAGTCTTATTCATATTCTTGGGATCTACCGCCATTCTTACAACTCTTTGCGGTTCATTTCAATAGAGGTTTTTTCAACAATTTTCTGGTTCTCGTTGTTGGTATCTAAGATCATCCCAAGAATATTTAAAGCAGAATGAAATAATGTGAATACGAAAGAAAAGTATGGCGGAAAATATACTTACAATGATCAGAAGAGAGGATGTGTTGATAACAAAATTTTCCTTCCTTGAAAGTCTCCAAGCTTTCTTTTATGAGGTTGTGCTCCAAGCTATTAGTGATTTGAGATTCCAAGCTCAATGGGAAAGTTTCCTTATCACCTAAGTATGATCCTTGATGTGTGCTAGCACTTAGAAAAATGCAACAGTGCTTCTTCTTCTCCTTGGTGTATTCGGCCAGGCCAAATAAGGAGAGAAAATTGGAGTGTGGCATGAATGAGAGAGAATGGGAGAATGAGTTGTATTTTGATTTTCAAAAACAAAATAAATGATATATAATATCTAATATTTGGTAAATGTCTATCATCTCTCAAATTAAGTGTTCAACAAGTCTATAACCACCCACAAAATTCCATCACCAAAAAGTTGATAAAGTGACTAGGTGATGTGACTTGATTAAAAAATCCGAGTGGGCCCGCAAACACATTCTGGCTCGGGTTCTTTAATTCTGAATTAACGAATTTTTTGTTGCGACTTAATTAAATCAAATTTAATTAAATAATTATGCATAGCAAAATTACTATTAAAGTCGCTCGCGAATTAATTCTAAATTAATTTGGTCACCCGAATTAAAATCCAATTTTAATTCCGTTATGAAATCTAATTTCATTTAATATATCGAATATATTTTTTTATCGATTAATTACAAATTAATCGTTCTCTCTCTTCTAATTAATCCTAGATTAATTATGTTCGAATCATATGTCATCGGTGAATCTTCAGAAGCGACCCATGAGATCCCTGGATATGTTGGCAGTAAATCGGTCGTCAGACTATCCGAACACTTGCGTACTCGTACCACGTTTTTACCAATTTACGAGACATGGTTGGCTTCTAGCAAAGCGCCGTGCCTACCCAATTCTCCAGAAATATTCTTAAAGGAATATATAATCTATAACAAGCGTAGTATACGTAGTATTGCGTATTGCGATCCAGTATCATATGTCACATGCAAGGTCTGGGGCTGGAATAGTGTATGCCCCGTACGAAGCATATATCGGATCACAAGCAACTAGTCTCTATAATCGGATAATCATGACCTTGTCATATTATCTCGATAGTTGCCAACATAATAGAGAACCGGTTCTGTATCAATGCGTGATCATCATCTCCATATGACTGAAGTGATACTTCTGTCTTGACATCACACCAATACACTATGATTCTCAATAAACCTAGAAGAAGCGTACACAGAACCTGTTAAAGTCCCGAACGACCAAAACCAAAGTGTATTGATTGCCGTAATTACTAGCGATGCAAGTCTCAGGTTAAGACCAAATACACCTACCCTGAAGCGGATTCCCATAGACACATAGTCATACTACCAATGGGATTTCGCGGGGTCTATCTAGAGCGAAGCTATTTCCGTACCATCGGTAAACACAACCTCTTATCACACTTGCATAAGTATCCAAAACTTAAATATATGAGAACTATGATGTTACGCTTCCATAACACGCACAAGTACAATACTAGTCTATTCTGCATTATCGATGTCCAGTCTCGATAATACTACCACTAGGGATATTTAATTATTAAACCTTTTTGGATTGATATTGTCTCATATCTTATAATCTAGAACTAATCATAAGGACTTTTATCATTTATATATTAAAGTAATCTAATTATGAAATGATAAAATGTAATTTCCATTGTCACATAGTTAATTTGTACAAAAAACCAAAATGTCTTTTACAAATAGTGACGCTATGGGTCATAATTGTCCAACAATCTCCCACTTGGCCTATAGCCAGTCACTCAAGCATCTAACACATGAACTATATACATGTCGCTCAAACTTTTGCTGAGGAATAGCTTTCGTCAAAAGATCTGCAATGTTGTCCTCTGATGCGACCTTCTCGATCTTCACATCGCCATGATGTATGATCTCACGAATCAGATCGAAATGTCGAAGAACATGCTTGGATCATTGATGAGACCGTGGTTCCTTAGCCTCTGCTATAGCCCCGTTATTGTCACAATATAATGGAACGGGCTCAGCTGCTAACGGAACTACTCCTAATCCAATTAGGAATTACGGATCCAAACTGCCTTTTGCTGCTTCAGCTGTAGCAATATACTCCACTTCTGTTGTTGAATCGGCAACAGTCTCTTGCTTGGAAGATTTCCAGCTTACTGCACCGTTGTTCAAACAAAATATGTACCCAGATTGTGACTTACAGTCGTCTTATCGGTTTGGAAACTTGCATCGTATACCCAGTTACCTCAAGTTCTCCATCTCCATAGATTAAGAAAGCATCATTAGTTCGTCTAAGATACTTAAGGATATTCTTAACCGCCATCCAGTGACCTTCACCTAGATCAACCTGATAGCGACTACACATGCTCAAAGCATACGAGACATCAGGTCGCGTACATATCATGGCATACATGATTGATTCGACTGCCGAAGCGAACGGGATCGACTCATGTTGTCTCTCTCATCTTGATTTTTAGGACACATGTCCTTAGATAGAGTGACGCCATGTGACACTGGCAACAGTCCCCTCTTAGATTGTTCCATGTTGAATCTCGTCAACACTTTGTCAATGTACGTGCTCTGGGAGAGTCCAAACAGCTTTCTAGATCTATCACGGTAGATCTTTATTCCTAGAATAAAGGCTACTTCTCCCTGATCCTTCATGGAGAATTTTAATGAAAGCTAAGCTTTCACCGATTGTAGCATGGGAATGTCATTGCCAAAAGCAATACATCATCGACATAAAGGACAATGACTGTCACTGCGCTCCCATTAACCTTCTTATATACAACAAGGATCATCTCTCGTTTTGAATGAAATCATATTCTTTTATGATCTCATCAAAACATTGGTTCCAAGAACGCGACACTTGCTTCAATCCATAAATGGATCGATTAACCTTGCAAACCTTGTATGTATGTTTAGGTATGACAAAACCGTCAGGCTGTTGCATATAAACATCCTCTAAAAGTTTTCCGTTAAGGAAAGTGGTTTTGATGTCCATCTGCCATATTTCGTAATCGAAATATGTAGCAATAGCAAGTACAATCCGAATGGATTTAATCATGGCAGAAGGTGAAAAAGTTTCGTCATAATCGACACCATGTCGTTGACGATACCCCTTCGCTACAAGCCTAACTTTGTACGTTTGTATGTTGCCATCAATGTCGGTCTTCCTCTTGAAGACCCATTTGCAACCAATAGGCTTTATGCCTTCTGGTGCATCAACCAGTGTCCAAACTTGGTTGGTGTAAATGGAATCCATTTCGGACTTCATGGCATCTTGCCATAAATCGGAGTCGATACCTTGTATCGCTTCCTCATACGTAGTCGGTTCGTCTTCCTCAATAAGATTAATATCTACATGAGGTGAGATCAGAAACCCATACCTCTCAGGTTGTTTTCTAACTCTCTCTAATCTACGCGGTTCTTGTGTATCCGAAGATTGTGGTACAGTCTCATCCCTGATGAACTGTTCGTGTCCGTTAAGGATTCTATGCCAGTAACAGATCACTCGATTTTCATCGAGTTCTACTTTCCTCCCACTTACCACTACATTTAGGAATTCCTTCTCAGGGAAAACCGCATGTAGAGCAACAAATATTTTGTTCTCTTGTGGGTGATAGAAGTAATATCCTTTGGTTTCCCTAGGATATCCTACAAATAGGCATTTATTGGATTTGGGTTCTAGTTTGGTACTTTCCAAACATTTGACGTATGCCCAGCAACCCCAAATCTTCAGGAATGAGAAACCCGGTTTATTTCCTGTCCATATCTCGTACGGAGTCTGTTGAACAGACTTTGACGGAACCTTATTCAAAATAAGTATTACACTGTTCAATGCATATCCCCATAAGGAAATAGGTAGCTCTATGCGACTCATCATCTACCTTACCATGTCTAACAAAGTTCGGTTTCTCCGTTCGGACACACCGTTTAATTGCGGTGTTCCGGGAGGAGTCCACTGTGAAAAAATTGTTAGTCTCCAAGACATGTCCCAAGATCACTAAGCATGATTAAAGTGCGCGAATAAATCAAAGAGAGTTTCGGAAAAACTTACTTTGATCGGATGGGTTTCAAGACTTTTTATTGCATTCCATGGAAGCTCCAAGCTTGAATGAAGTTTTAAACCCTTGGATGAGTTTCCCTATCACCTTGATCACTCCTTTAAGTGCTAGCTTGAACAATTGAAAGAAAAAAATTTCCTCCAAGGAAGCAAGAAGTTTCGGCCATGAGAGGGTTGGGAGAGAGAGAAGAAGTTTTGTGTTTTTGTATTTGTTTTCTAAAAAAAATTACCAAAAGTAAAAAAACAAAATGGTGTATATACGTTTTCCAAAAACGAAAATACAAAGTGTGTTGGACAAGTTTCCATAAAAGCTCCCAACAACTTCCATCACAAATAGTGACAAGTTTATGTAAGTTGGTGGGACCCACTTTTAAATTCAAAATT
>SKCR01041760.1:0-41841 GCA_019454045.1 Zanthoxylum bungeanum | reverse complement strand
AAGTTCTTTAATAACAGATGTGGTTAATGTCCCCGGACATAATTATTTAAAGAAGCCACATAGATCAAGTATGAAGTCACATACATTCGGTGGCAGATAAGGTCGAACGCCAACAGGAAGGAGAATCTCCAGAAGCACATGACAGCCGTGACTCTTTAAGCCAGTTATTGTATCATCCCTAACCCAACGTCCAATATTTGATGCATAATCACCAGGAAATTTAACCATTTTCAGCCAATCACAGAATGATTTTCTCTCTGATTGAGTTAGCACGTAACTAGCAGGTGACTTAATAAGACCTCGAGGAATGACCTGTAAATGCAATTCACTGTGAATTCTAAGATCTTGTAGGTCCAATCTAGCATTTACAGTGTCTTTTGTCTTACCCGAAATATTGAACGGTGTGCCCACTAAACTCTCGCATATGTTTTTTTCTATATGCATTACATCCAAATTATGTCGCAGACTCAGACTCCCCCAATATTCTAACTCAAAGAAAATACTCTTTCCTGTCCAATTCAACTCTTCAGGTTGACGTTTTCGATTTTTATCTCTATTATTAGGATATTTCTCTGGTGTGCTGTCTCTGAGATGTTGATGTTGGCAAAGTATGTCGAATCCAGACAATGGACTGGGCATACTCTGAGGTTCTTGTTGACCGTTGACTAATTTACTTCTCCGCCAAGGATGACTCAACTCAGGAAATTTCCTGTGCCCTGTGTTTCCTATTTTATTCCGTAACCATTGCGAAGGTGTTTGACCCGCACAAACTGGACATGCCATGTATCCCTTAATGCTCCATCCAGATAATGAACCATAAGCGGGAAAATCATTAATGGTCCATAATAATGCGGCATGCATATGAAAATACTGCTCAGAAGCTGCATCATAGATATGCACACCGACATTCCATAATATTTGTAACTTCTCGATCAATGGTCTCAAGTAAATATTCATATCTTTACCAGGGGAACGTGGACCATGGATAAGCGATGACATAAACATGAACGAATCCTTCATACATTTCCATGGAGGTAAGTTATATGGAATAACAATAACGGCCCAGATGCTATAAGAGTTGTACATATTCCCAAACGGGTTAAAACCATCAGAGATGAGACCTAACCTGACATTACGGGGGTCCTCAGCGAAACATGGGTACATGTCATCAAATTCCTTCCACTCGGTTCCATCCGCAGGATGTCTGAGTATGCCCTCCTCACCGATCATCTTTTCATGATGCCACATCATGTCAGTCGTTGTTTGTCGTGACATGAACAACCTCTGCAGCCTGGGCGTTAATGGAAAATATCTTAATAACTTCTGAGGCACTTTCTTTCCCATACCACTGACTTTGTACCGACTTTCACCACATATCGGACAATATTCAAGTGATTCATACTCGGCACAAAATAATACACATTCATACTTACAAGCATGAATGGATTCATACCCCATTCCCAGATCACGACTTAGGCAATTCGCTTCCAACCGGTAACATTTGCCACATAAGTCTAGCATCATATCAATACTTTGTTGGTCATTCTGTTGATCACTTTAATGTGTAATAATTTCACAACAAAATCAAGATCGACATTCCAGCACCTTCAAATGGAATTTTTTTTTGCCTCATCAAGTAGTTCACTAAATAAATTTTGATCATTTCCACCTAACACTGGTTGTCACCGCTAACACTATGACCAAGTTGTGGACCTTGTAAGTCATGAAAAGCATTGATTATCTCATCGTTTGCAGGTTGATTGTAACTACTGCTCCCTTCACTGGAATCAATAAACCGTGATTGAGAATTATACTGCTCACCGTGATAAATCCACGTACGGTAAGTTGCTGATATTCCCGGCATGTATAAATGATTATGAACTTCATCTAACCGTTTCCTTTTCATATTCAAACAATTCGTAAATGGACACCGAACACGACCTTCTGCATCAATGTGGTGCTTTTCCGATTCCATGAACTCATACACTACAATACGGTATTCAACACTCAATCTATCCCCCGAGCTCATCCAATTTCTATCCATTTCATCCAAATATCTAAATAAAAAATAATTAATTTAGACATCATATTACACTCATCAACATCACCAATTCATTAATTATTTATTTAAGCATACACATATATATTCAGTTAATTAATTAATTAGTTACAAAATAAAATATATTTAGTTAATTAACTAATCTACATATATGCATCATAAACCATTAACACAAAGTATATAATAAACATAATTATAAAAAATGAAAACCATAATTTTTTTGAAAGATTAAACTGAAATAATTAAGTGAGATATATAATTATTCTTTGCAAATATAAAGAAAAATAATAAAGATATATGAAAGAAGATTTACTTTATGGAAAATTAATTAGAGTTTTATTGAAAATTTGTAGGAGAATTGTGAGGTTGCAGATGAAAGAGTAAGATTGCAAAGGATGAGATTGAAGAGGATGAGAGAAAAAGCAGAGGGGGAAGACGGGTTGGTGGCATTCTGCATTTTAATCTAGTTTTAGCGTCAAATCCCTAAATTCGACGATAAATGTCAGATTTTTAGCGTCGAAAATGAATTTCGACGCTAAAGGTTAGCGGAATGTCGGTGGTATTGTCATAAACCTTTAGCGACGCAAAATGGTCGACGCTAAATGTCAATTTTTCAACATCGAATATGTTTTGTCGACATTAAAAGTAGCAATTTTAGCGTCGTAATTTATTTCGACGCCAAAGGTAATGGGAATAGTATTGGGGTCAAATCAGGGAGGCGTAGCGGAATGAGCGCTGTTCGGGCGAAATCGTAGTTTAAAATTTTTAAACTTACGAATAAATTATTTAATATCCAATATTAATAATTCATTCATATTTCACCTAAACGTATTTATTCGATATCATATAACGACATAAAAAAATATGGAAACATCGCGAAACTTTTACGAAAATGTTTTTCCGCAAAATAGCATAAAATGCGTTTCCGGCCGAACCGACCGACCAATGCTCATGGAGACTGTCCAGGTCAGCCCCTTAAACATTTGGACAGTTCGTGGGCTGCCCGAACAGTGCCCAGTTCACTGTTTGGGTAGCTATTACCCGGTAGCGCCGTTTTTTCGCCGTTTTCGCATATTTTCACTCCGAAACAATTTCCGATAAATATTTTTCTTGGGAAATTAAAATAAACTAATTTATTATAATTACTCAATAAATAATAACTAAATTTTTTTATCTGAAAAATCAGATTTATCATTAATTGCTTTGAGACCCAATACTTTGTAAATTAATCATTTTGGTCCTTAAATATTCAAATACATATTTAATTGATTCAAATTAATCCCAAAATAATTTATACAATTTGTAACATAATCCAGAAACTTTTCCAGAAATTCGAAACTGTCCATTAATTTTTCCGAATTATGAAAACAGCCCAGATTTTCTATTAATTGTAATTTGACCCAGTTTGTTCAAAACACATCAAGATCAAATCCAATCAATCCCAAATTTGACATACATCAAATATACATCAAATTATAACATATATAAGAAAAGTCCCAAAATTTGAGTGGGTTAAGAACCCTAATTTCATAAATTACTCAAATTGGGCAATTTACATTAAATTGATAAAATTCAATACTTTAATCTTCAAATTACCATACCAATTAAATCTCACAATCATGAAATTAATCAAGAACAATTATAGGCTAATTATGAATGCCTAATTAACTCTAGAATGGAAACTTTAATTTTCTAATTAATTTATTAAGCTTAATTACATTAATAAGCAAATAAATTAATTATACATGCAAACATCTTTCCAACAAGTCTCAAACCAATTTAATTACATACTTAAAGAGTAGAGAAAATTCTAAGCAACACATGTTGAAGCTTAGAAACATGGAAACATTTTTTTAGTTGAAGAAAGTTGAAAAATACTTACAAAATCAAAATTTCCATATGCTTTTTCCTTTGTTCTTCAAGCTTTTTCTCTCAAACCCTTTTGTAATTTTATTTGGTAACTTGTGTTCTCTTTGAAAAACAAAACAAAAATTTCTTATGTATTTTTTTTCAACATTGCCGTGAATATAGAAAAAAATTGGATAAAGAAATTTTACAATTTGTTTTACTTTAATTGGTACACATTTTACTTAATAACAAGATAACATTATCTAATACTAAAGTAAACTTAAATGTGTTCCAATGGAAACACGCCATTTTCAAATTTTAATAAAGTAAATCATGTCATAAGATATTTGTTACTTTAATTATTTTAATCATAAAATATATTTATAATTAAATAATTAAATACAAATATATTAAATATATGTATTATATTTACATTAAATATTTCAAATACATATATTAATGATATATGTCAAATATCACAATTTGATATTTAATTAATGTGTATTTAATAAAATCAAGTATTAAATAAAAATACACATTAATTCGAAAATGACGATTATGTCAATTTTGCATGTATTTTCCGTTTAACCGTTAAACGAGTTATAAATAATCAGTATTATTCATAACAGTTGCCCCAGTGCTCTACGAGTATATTTCATTAGTGAGACTCTCTAGATTCATGCATATCTGTCACAAAATCCAATTTCGTGTCCATAATTCACCCACCCGTAAATTGCTAATCACATTTGGACTACCTATGCTCTGTACACGGAACTGACGGATCCTATCTTGATACACACAGGATATCATGAGCATGAGTCCACACCCAACGAACAGACGGAGGTCTAATCTAAATAGATCGTTGACGTTACTGCCATCTAAGTGTGGATGATAACTCATATATCCACAGTGGTATCTGTGGGACACAGAAACTGGGCGACGCCGTTCCTAGGCTCGCGGCCTAGTTGGGAAGGATTACATAACATGGAGTCGCCACCCGGTGTGAACCGGGACAAAGATTTAAGGCCGCACTCACCCCTCGCAAGGGAAGACCTCAAACCGTTGGGTTCGGAATGGTCCCTTACTTATGTCACTTGTAATGAAAGGATTCATGTAATAATTTAACTAAGCTTAAGTAACACTTATTCCATAGTATCATGCTTCTAAATTCTCATGTGTAAAATAAAACTCATGTACGCATTTCACATATATCTTACATTTAAATTTGCATGCTAAACATATATCAAGATAGCAACTGGCATACAACTTTACTTACATATCACATTCAGAAAAACACAAGCACCCATATTGATCCTACAAGCACACATATGGGCATTTTTCCAAGCGGTACGTGGAATTGTAGCCCAAGTACAGACCGCACTACCGTCCGTTCGGAATCGGCTACGGGATTTACGTCTGGGTTTCCATCCGATATACCGCAAGAAATAATGCTCAAATGTTATCATGACATGAGCATACGAATTGTGACACATTTGCATAAGAAAGATCAACTAATAGGCAATTATGCATGAATATAGTAAGACAGACTCAGTTCAGTGTGTGCGTTCGTGTAGCGTTCGTAAACGCGTTCGAACGGAAATGAAACAGAATGCTCACGTTCGAGTAGCGTTCGTAAACGCGTTCGAACGGAAATGAAACAGAATGCTCACATTCGAGTAGCGTTCGTAAATGCGTTCGAACGGAGACGAGACAGAATGCTCACGTTCGAGTAGCGTTCGTAAACGCGTTCGAACGGAGATGAGACAGAAAGCTCACATTCGTATGGCGTTTGTTAACGCGTTCGAACGGATACGAGACCTGACACATAATAAGGCAAAAACACATGCGCGTTCGAGTTGCGTTCGTGAACGCGTTCGAACGGATACGGACCTGATGCAATACATAAACAGAAAATAAAAGGGCGCGGCGAAGCACTGCCGTAAAGGTGACCTTTTGGGGCTCTTGATCTCTCAAAGAGAGGACCTTTAGACCAACATGCTAAGCCCATGCGCGTCACATCACACATGCAAGAATAGAACCAATCATATCAACCAAGTATGCCCGATTGAACGCATCTTACATCCAATCCGAACACACGTCAACCGGCGCGGCAAAGCATTGTGGTAAAGGGCTTTTAGCCCCTCCCCATAGGGGATCTCACAACACACTTACTAAGCCCATGCGCTCGATTGACTTATACATACGAAAATAAAGATAATAATATCAAACTAAGTATGCTCGATTGAACGTATCTTGCGTCCAACCGAACATACATCAACCGGCGCGGCGAAGTAGTGTCACGAAGGTGGCCTTTTCGGCTCTTTGTCTCACAAATGGAGGACCTTTGGACTAACTCACTAAGCCCATGCGCTTGGTTGGATCATACAAAAATAAACGATATATTGAATTCAAGAGAAAACTAAATAAACAAAACGCAACACAACGAAAGAGAGATGGTGCCGTTTTACTCAAGCGGTACGTGGAGTTGTGGCCCGAGTACAGATCATATTACCGTCCATTCGGAATCGGCTATGAAATTTATGTCCGGGTTTCCATCCGATATACCACGAGAGTTGACACATCTCTCATTCATCTAATGCCCACAACATATTACACCTCATAATTCATGCATGTTTATATACTCAAAAATCACAACACACATTTCAACATTACAATCATACAAGAAATACTTAATAAATAATGCGGAAAAGGAAAACAAGTGTGAAAGATACCCTCAGGTCTAACCTTTTAAGCCGTCTCTCGGACTCACGTTCCACGAAGATCGAAAAGGGGGGTAAGGCTCCGCAACTTTTCTGGTCCGGGTTCAACGTCCTAGCTCACTGCTTCGCTGCTTTGCTTATTGTTCGAACTCCGTTCTGCTCCTATTCGGCTCCTGTTTTGCTGCTCACTGCACGGGCTACCTGTTTCAATGTTTTCAAAGAACTATTCCAAGTTGTGTGGGTTCTTAGTGCAATTAAAAGTGATTATTTTTAAGGTTATCTATGTAGTTTTCTAAGTTACTGTTTTTTAAGGATTTGGGCTACTATTTTAAGGTAATCTAGGAGGTTGTTTAGGCGTGTTTTAGGGTGTGGTTTTGTGTTTTGTGGTGTTTCGGTGGTGGGGGGCTGGCAGTATAGGTGGTTGTTTCGGCTACGGAGGGTGGGGCTTGTGGTGGCTTCTTTGTTTTCTTTTTTGTGTGTGTAGAGAGAGTCTAGAGAGATTTCGAGAGAGCTTGGGTGTGTGATTTTGTTGTGTGTCCCCCTGATGGCCTTGGTTAGGGGTTGTTTATATAGAGAATGGCTAGGGTTTACAAGGGAAGGGATTGTGCATTAAATTAGGATATGATTTAGTGTTTAGCAAGGAAAGTCAAAGATTGAGGGGGGACAAATTTGGTTTAGATTAGGAAGTCAATACTTTTAAATTGGTGGATATCTTATTGAATTAGGAAGTCAAATATGATTGGCTTTAATTGGTTAAGATTGATTTTAATTAGGCAAATCTTATTTTTAGTTTTAGTATATAATATTTGATTCATTTATATTAGGCATGATTTTATTTTATGTTTTATTTAATTGGTAAATGATTTAAATGTTTATTTTAATGTTTAATATTTAATTAATATTTATTATTTAATTTGGGATGTGTTTTATGGGCTTTGGGGAGCTAAATGGGCTGGGTGTGAGGCTAGCAGCAAAACCAGAATTACCGACACCGTTCGAACGCTCCCTCGAACGCTACACGAACGCCCGCAATCTGTTTCCCGTTCGAACGAAGCAACGAACGCAGCACCAACGAAGACAGTGAGCTTGTTTATTCTGAATTCCCCCTTCCGATATCCGTTTCCCGCGGCTTTCATGACTCAAAAGGTAGTGCCTCCAAATGAGACTCTCATCGGGTTTCACATGCGAAAATGCAATGCCTACAGTCGCCCCCACTTTGATGGGACTTGTGCAGTGTGTGACTTTGAACAATCCTATCAAAGTTATGCAATGCATTTTACTTACCTGGCTCGCCAGCTGCCACTTGACTTACCATGTTTGAGTTGATGGGGGCCTCGACCCTTGGATTCATTCCCAGATTTCTTATTCATTCTTCAGGATTCGTTCCGAACTCTGAGATTATTCTTATGGATTCCTTCCGTATTCTGAGATTCATTCTCTGGGTTCCTTCCAAATTCTGAGATTCATTCTCTGGATTCCTTCCAAATTCTGAGATTCATTCTCTGGATTCCTTCCACATTCTGAGGTTCATTCTCTGGATTCCTTCCAAATTCCGAGATTCATTCTCTGGATTCTTTCCAAATTCTGAGATTCATTCTCTGGATTCCTTCCAAATCTGAGATTCATTCCCGGATTCGTTCCAAACTCTGATGATGTGGGCCTTGGCCCTAGGATTCATTCCTAGATTCATTTCATAACTCTGACGACGTGGGCCTCGGCCCTAGGATTCATTCCTGGATTCATTCCATAATTCTGACGACGTGGGCCTCGGCCCTAGGATTCATTCATAGATTCATTCCACAATTCTGACGACGTGGGCCTCGGCCCTAGGATTCATTCCTGGATTCATTCCATAATTCTGACGACGTGGGCCTCGGCCCTAGGATTCATTCCTGGATTCATTCCATAATTCTGACGATGGGCCTCGGCCCTAGGATTCATTCCATAATTCTGACGACGTGGGCTCGGCCCTAGGATTCATTCCTGGGTTGTACTGACATGAGGCTTTCTTCCCTTGAGCTTTGTTCTCAAACTATACTGATATGAGGCTTTCTTCCTCCAGACTGATACTGATATGGGCCTCGCCCCCAGACTGATACTGATATGGGTCTCGCCCCCATGCTGATACTGATGCTAATATCGATGCTTCGGACTGGCTTTCATTTGCCGCTTTCTCTCCTCAAAACCTGTGAACACAAAACAAACACAAAACACAAAAAGGAATGCAAAATAGGTTACGTGTATGCGTGCATGCGTGAATGAGCTTCCTATCCCGTTGGGTTAGGTCTTCTGTCAATTCCATTGATGACCATTCTTCTCTTGGGGAAAGTACCATTTCCACCTGTCTTCACTGATTTGTTCTAGGAACCCGTTTCTTTCCAAGTCTAACAGTCCCACTGTCTCCATTTCCCAATTCCTGAATGGCTAACTTATCTTTTCTGCTTGCTTCTTTTGAGGATTCCCTACGTTCTGAGTATCTTAATACCAAGATTGAATGCTTTTGTCATATGCACTCATGTTGCAAGTTGAGAAATGGAGATTCAGGCAAGTAAGCGAAATGAACTTCTTTATTATTGTTGAGAAAAAGGTCCGAACAAGCAAACAAAATCAATGTCTTTATTAAAAAAAGATAAACTTGGAGAAACAGCAGTGCCTCCTTCCTCGGCCTATGGTTCTCCATCATTGTCACCCCTTATCCCAATGAATGAAGCTGAGTGGTTGAGAGCCTGGAGGACAAGGGTTTCGGGTAGGCCAGAGTTGATCATGTAGTTGGGTAGGGATTTCTGTGTGCATTCGGTTGTTCTCTTTCTGGGTCAGGTATTTTGTGGGTGTCAATGAGGTCTTGGATCTCATGCCTAAGGCGGGGGCAATTGTCAGTTTCGTGACCCTTTTGTTGGTGGAAGTAACAAAATAAGTTTAAGTCAAGGTAGTGGGGTACAGGGCTTGGAAGTGGTTTAGGTTCCAAGGGTTTCAGGAGTCCTTGCATCTTCAACTTTTCAAACACTTTCGATAGAGGCCTGCCAAGGTTGGAAAATCGCCTATTTCTGATGGCGACAACCTCGGCAGTAGTGGGCCTTGTCTCAGAATGCCCCCCAAATTCTCTTATTCTGGCCATAAAACTTTCTGTTTTCAGCCTCCTCTTCCTCAATATCCATGACAGTTTCCCTCAACTGTCGAAAATCGAAAATCATCGAAGTCATCCTCCTCAACTTGCCATAGATCGAGGGCTTGGTGCCCTTAATGATCATTTTAATCTGGTCCTTCTCAGAGGGCCGAGTCTGCATCTTCAGAAGCTGGCTTCTCCAGCGGTCTACATACTCTTTGAAGCTCTCCTCCGGCTTCTGCTTAGTGTTCTCCAAATCTCGGAGTGATAAATCAATCTCCAAGTCTGTAACATACTGCTTCAGAAAAGCATCAGCTAGTTCCTTCCAATCTTCCTTAACCTTCTTCTCAAGGCTATGATACCAAACCACAGGTGCCCCCTCGAGTGACATCCCAAAACATTTTGGACTTGGCGCTGAGACAGGCCAACTGAACTCATAACAGACACATACTGACGGAGATGCACCCTCGGATCTCCATTCCCATTGAACTTAGCCAAATCCGGCATCTTAAACTGCGCTGGCAACTGCTCCTCAAACTTCATTGTCTCATAGTCTAGCAAATCTTCATTCTTACCCCTTATCTTGCAGGTAACGGATTCAACCTGATCCCTGAGCTTCTGTATCTCGGCCTGAGACCCAATCACTCTGTCTGTTGCATACTCTGCATTATCATCATCAAAAGCGGGGATATCATCCCCCAGCCCATTCGGAGGCTTCTCGCGCCTTACATTCTCAGAATCTTCCCAGCATGGGGCACAGCCATATTTGTCATGGCAGCAGTCAAGGCTTGCAACTGTTCAGTAATCTTGGCCAAGCCACTTTCCAACTGATCTATCCGGGATACCTCAGTATCTGATTCACTCATGTCTGTTCTCGGTATTTTGGTGAGTCTTCCTTTTTTTCTAACCCAACGGGAATCTATGATGGCTTTTAGAACACAAGGGTTAACATGATGTATGTATGCATGATGTGGATAAGAAATATATAACATATATTAAATCAAATAAAATTCTCAAACAAATCGGCCTATTATCATTTTAGAATCTTTTCGGGTTAACTGTCATAAGAGTGAACCGTCCCAGTTTAAATGGCCTAACGAGTTCATGTCTTATGGCAAAGAGCCCAACTAAATCCAAATGATAAAATTCCGAACACAATCATAAAATGGCCCATTGTTATTTAGAAGCCTTTTGGCCCAATCGTCATGAAATACGTTCTTGTCCCAGTTTAAATGGCCCAACAAGCCCATATCTCATGACAAATGGTCCAAATGGATCCAAACGACGATGTTCCCAAACACAAGCATACAAGGAAGATGATGCAAACATGACATAATATTTTTTACAAAGTGGCCTATCAACATTTCAGAAGCTTTTGGCCTAATAGTCATAAGGTGCGAACTTGCCCCAGTTTAAATGGCCCAGCAAGCCCGCATTTCTGACAATAGTCCAACTGCATCCAAATGAGGATGGTCCACAAGCACATACTCAAGGAAATAATTGTTACTTTAGCCAACCCGGTCTATAGGTGGTTAGTAGGAGTATAGACAAAGGCTCTCACTGGCGAAGAAGGATGGCCCACAACTAGGTCTCCCCACTCAAGGGTTCGAGCAACCAAGTGGCGCACCCTTTTTTATACACTAAGGTACGTGCCAATGAGCTATGGTGTGTGACGGACTGTCAAATGGATTTCCCGTTGTAGATCCCCCAGAGGGAAGGTGGAGCGAGGCTCACTTAAATACCCAAGCCTCTTAGGCTCTTATCGCTTGTTGTCAGGAATAAACAACGAGTCCTCCAAATTAGTCCATCACAAAGGCTACAAGTAGATGGCCATATAGGTGCCTCACAGCTTTTCCTTCTAGAAAGGTAGTGAATGAAGGAGGACACCAAACCATTACCTAGCCTAAAAATGCCTTTGATTAAACCCTACTTTATCCACTATAGACACGATCAATTAAAACAAAATCCAAACATCACAAGTCAATATTTCGGGGCCAATTCTCTATCCCCAGTGGAGTCGCCAGACTGTGGGACACAGGAATCTGGGCGACGCCGTTCCTAGGCTCGCCGCCTAGTTGGGAAGGATTACATAACATGGAGTCGCCACCCGGTGTGAACCGGGACAAAGATTTAAGGCCGCACTCACCCCTCGCAAGGGAAGACCTCAAACCGTTGGGTTCGGAATGGTCCCTTACTTATGTCACTTGTAATGAAAGGATTCATGTAATAATTTAACTAAGCTTAAGTAACACTTATTTCCAATAGTATCATGCTTCTAAATTCTCATGTGTAAAATAAAACTCATGTACGCATTTCACATATATCTTACATTTAAATTTGCATGCTAAACATATATCAAGATAGCAACTGGCATACAACTTTACTTACATATCACATTCAGAAAAAACACAAGCACCCATATTGATCCTACAAGCACACATATGGGCATTTTTCCAAGCGGTACGTGGAATTGTAGCCCAAGTACAGACCGCACTACCGTCCGTTCGGAATCGGCTACGGGATTTACGTCTGGGTTTCCATCCGATATACCGCAAGAAATAATGCTCAAATGTTATCATGACATGAGCATACGAATTATGACACATTTGCATAAGAAAGATCAACTAATAGGCAATTATGCATGAATATATAGTAAGACAGACTCAGTTCAGTGTGTGTGCATTCGTGTAGCGTTCGTAAACGCGTTCGAACGGAAAATGAAACAGAATGCTCACGTTCGAGTAGAGTTCGTAAACGCGTTCGAACGGAAATGAAACAGAATGCTCACGTTCGAGTAGCGTTCGTAAACGCGTTCGAACGGAGACGAGACAGAATGCTCACGTTCGAGTAGCGTTCGTAAACGCGTTCGAACGGAGATGAGACAGAAAGCTCACGTTCGTATGGCGTTTGTTAACGCGTTCGAACGGATACGAGACCTGACACATAATAAGGCAAAAACACATGCGCGTTCGAGTTGCGTTCGTGAACGCGTTCGAACGGATACGGACCTGATGCAATACATAAACAGAAAATAAAAGGGCGCGGCGAAGCACTGCCGTAAAGGTGACCTTTTGGGGCTCTTGATCTCTCAAAGAGAGGACCTTTAGACCAACATGCTAAGCCCATGCGCGTCACATCACACATGCAAGAATAGAACCAATCATATCAACCAAGTATGCCCGATTGAACGCATCTTACATCCAATCCGAACACACGTCAACCGGCGCGGCAAAGCATCGTGGTAAAGGGCTTTTAGCCCCTCCCCATAGGGGATCTCACAACACACTTACTAAGCCCATGCGCTCGATTGACTTATACATACGAAAATAAAGATAATAATATCAAACTAAGTATGCTCGATTGAACGTATCTTGCGTCCAACGAACATACATCAACCGGCGCGGCGAAAGTAGTGTCACGAAGGTGGCCTTTTCGGCTCTTTGTCTCACAAATGGAGGACCTTTGGACTAACTCACTAAGCCCATGCGCTTGGTTGGATCATACAAAAATAAACGATATATTGAATTCAAAGAGAAACTAAATAAACAAAAGCAACACAACGAAAGAGAGATGGTGCCGTTTACTCAAGCGGTACGTGGAGTTGTGGCCCGAGTACAGATCATATTACCGTCCATTCGGAATCGGCTATGAAATTTATGTCCGGGTTTCCATCCGATATACCACGAGAGTTGACACATCTCTCATTCATCTAATGCCCACAACATATTACACCTCATAATTCATGCATGTTTATATACTCAAAAATCACAACACACATTTCAACATTACAATCATACAAGAAATAATAAATAATGCGGAAAAGGAAAACAAGTGTGAAAGATACCCTCAGGTCTAACCTTTTAAGCCGTCTCTCGGACTCACGTTCCACGAAGATCGAAAAGGGGGGTAAGGCTCCGCAACTTTTCTGGTCCGCTGGTTCAACGTCCTAGCTCACTGCTTCGCTGCTTTGCTTATTGTTCGAACTCCGTTCTGCTCCTATTCGGCTCTGTTTTGCTGCTCACTGCACGGGCTACCTGTTTCAATGTTTTCAAAGAACTATTCCAAGTTGTGTGGGTTCTTAGTGCAATTAAAAGTGATTATTTTTAAGGTTATCTATGTAGTTTTCTAAGTTACTGTTTTTTTAAGGATTTGGGCTACTATTTTAAGGTAATCTAGGAGGTTGTTTAGGCGTGTTTTAGGGTGTGGTTTTGTGGTGATTTTCGGTGGTGGTGGGGGGCTGCAGTATAGGTGGTTGTTTCGGCTACGGAGGTGGTGGCTTCTTTGTTTTCTTTTTGTGTGTGTAGAGAGAGTCTAGAGAGATTTCGAGAGAGCTGGGTGTGATTTTGTTGTGTGTCCCCCTGATGGCCTTGGTTAGGGGTTGTTTATATAGAGAATGGCTAGGGTTTACAAAAGGGAAGAGATTTGTGCATTAAATTAGGATATGATTTAGTGTTTAGCAAGGAAAGTCAAAGATTGAGGGGGGACAAATTTGTTTAGATTAGGAAGTCAATACTTTTAAATTGGTGGATATCTTATTGAATTAGGAAGTCAAATATATGATTGGCTTTAATTGGTTAAGATTGATTTTAATTAGGCAAAAAATTATTATTTTTAGTTTTAGTATATAATATATTTGATTCATTTATATTAGGCATGATTTTATTTTATGTTTTTTTAATGGTAAATGATTTAAATGTTTATTTTAATGTTTAATATTTAATTAATATTTATTATTTAATTTGGGATGTGTTTTATGGGCTTTGGGGAGCTAAATGGGCTGGTGTGAGGCTAGCAGCAAAACCAGAATTACCGACACCGTTCGAACGCTCCCTCGAACGCTACACGAACGCCCGCAATCTGTTTCCCGTTCGAAAGAAGCAACGAACGCAGCACCAACGAAGACAGTGAGCTTGTTTATTCTGAATTCCCCTTCCGATATCCGTTTCCCGCGGCTTTCATGACTCAAAAGGTAGTGCCTCCAAATGAGACTCATCATCGGGTTTCACATGCGAAAATGCAATGCCTACAGTATCTCAAGTCAAAAAATCACTATGCTACTCAACCCGAGAAGATTCCTATTGACGTTGGTGTACCATCTATTAGGAAATCTTTGGTGAGTCATTCAGTGTTTATCAAATAAACACCTACACGTCTATACGAGTATCCCAAGACTCATGGTTCATTGGGATAAACCATCGTACCAAGTCCGATATACGACATGTACTGGTCTCAGCGGATTTTACTAACTGACCCATGTCAGTAAATCTTGACCAGGAACTGAATTTGAGGATATACAACTTATAATGACACTTCCCAATGTCAGTTACAAACTATGTTGTAACTGCGCACTACGTTGTAAATCCTGAGGTCTTTGTCTAATATATATACATATCACTAAACCAGATTTAGTTTCAATCTAATCAATCTAATAGAAATTAGATCGAATACGTATAGAAAAGACAAGAGGTGCTACCATTAAATTAGTAATATTATGGAAAAATGTATTGCTCGTATTCATGAATCGGACATAAATACGATCCGGATTGGATCTCAGAGCACCAACCCTAATAATTTCTCCCACTTGCTCCAGTGCCAATCCATGGTATCATATACACATCCCAATATGTATCACATACTCATGGCCCTCAAGAACTCACCTAGCGCTCAATAGGTAGGTAACAACAAGTAAGCCCGCTATGACATATTGAGTTTGTCCAACAAACACAATCATTTTCCTTAGTAAACATCATTCATATTCTTGTAGAAACTAAGTTCTACATCAATATGACTCAGATGCTATATCAACATTGTGCTTCAGCTTCTAAATTTTCTAAGTATTTATGGATCAAATCCAAAATACTTTGTAGACAACCGCAAACACAACACTAATAACAAACTTCTTATCTACGAGGTCACTTTGCAACTTCATAAGTCAATACTTCATAAGTTACAACTAATTCTACTCATACAGTAGAATCATCTGTGACACTCTCACTGCATGTTTTCTGACTCTTTATGACGTAGACTATCTAACGTCATAATTGGACTCAAAACTAATCGGACCCTAATGGTTGCGAACTTTATTTCTCCATTAATTAGAAACTCGTTCTTAATATCTCAAAGATGATAAAGAACATGTTCCAAGACTCATCTTATGGTCTAGAGAATATCAAAATAACGCGTAATAATTACGATTAAGTTGATATCTCTAATCGTACTCAATATAGTATTCATTATGCCATCATCATATGATGCATAAGATTGATTAGACATTCTAATCAATATCTCTTTCGACAAAGGAATCATCCTTTACGAAAGATGAATATTATATTAATTAGACACACTAACTATCAAACAGTTTACTAACTGTCACACAGATGAGTCTCACTGTGTCCAGGAGTATCTCACAAGTCTCTTAGTTTTTATCTTATATAAAACTTTATATCAAATATAATAGAGACCACTCCCACTGTTTTCATGGAGAGAAAAATAAGACTCAGGTAAACCTTTTACCTCATTAACATCTCATTATTACCTTAATAATGAAAATGTGATTATGATTTAAAATACTAGAAAGAAATTTATACGCTCCCACTAACCTTTCTATCCCATATGTATTCTCTATGCTTTGATAAAATCAGACAATCTGACTGATATCAAAATTAGAAAACAAAAATTTCCAGAAAGCTCATCCGAGTCTACAATAGGCCCTATAAGCTAATATACTAAATTGTAATCTTAGCATAATACAAACTCTAGGGCCATTCCAAAACAAATTCTTCAAACTACGAAATCACAATGGATCTCTTATCTAAAGAAGCCATTCAGAAACGCCACTTTGTATTCTTTAGCTAAAATATACAATTTAATATCAGCATTAACCATCAGATCTTAAATTATTCAACCAGTGTGACTAGAGACAAGTTTCCTCAGAATCTATAATAGATTGCTGAGTATAACTTTTTCTCACTGTCATACTATAAAGGTCAAACCTTTAATAAACTCATTTTACTTTTGCTGCGCAAACCATTTGCACATTTTATGAATGATTCATAACTAAAGCTCAATCAAGTTCCAAACTTGATCGTAGTAGGCTATGAACAAACTTAGATCTATGGTTAATGCTAATTTCGGAATCAATATCAAATATCGCTCCCACTATAAGTTATAGGATAATTTTCTTCGATAAGAAAATAACAGAACCATTAAGTATCCAATACTTTGCGAATGATTCTGACATCTTATATCACTTATATGGAAGCAATTAAAGGTGTATTTCATCTTATTAATTATGTAGTTCCATTTATAGTTTATCACCGTATTTGACTTCAATAAGTCAAGTCTTTTCTACAATAGTCAACATCCAATGTTATGTGGGGTTGGTGCTCAGAGCGCCAATTCCCGGTTGTATTCTTTTGAATACTTCTGTAAAACATTATTATTATGAATAATACATGCAGTTTCTATAATATAATCTATCTTTCTATATGGTAAAGACGTAATGACCCTAGAATGATTAGTTATGATACAGTTGCAAAAGCGTCGCAACAGACATTGAGTAGTATCATGACGTTGTCATTCTCAGACAGTTCCTGGTCAAGGTTTACACTACTTGGTCAGTATAGTAAACCCGTTGATACCGGTACATGTTGTATACTGGAATATATGATTCCAATGGTTTCTCAATGAACCATTAGTCTTGGAGACTAGTATAGACGTGTAGGTGTTTATAGCGGATAAACACTAAACGACTCACCGAAGATTCTTAATGGATGGTACACCAGCGTCAATAAGAATCTTCTTGGGTTGAGTAGCACTTGTGATTCTTAGACTTGAGATGCCATTGTGGGCACATGAGACATCTTCTACACTTAGACGGCAGTCACGTCACCGATCTATTAAGATCAGACCTCCGCCTGTTCGTTGGGTGTAGATAGATCCTCAGGGTGTCCTATGTGTATCAAGATAGGATCCATCAGTTCTGTTTACCAGAGCATAGGTAGTCCATATGATTAGCAATCAGATAAAACCATGGGCCCGTGGTAAAGTTTAGAAGCTAGTTCTAAACATTCTTTTTGAGATTGCTAATAGAATAGTCGACTGGATAATCCCGATAGAGATTTGACATTTACATCTATATCTCTGGGATTTATCCGGATACCTGTGACGGAGGAATTATACATTTGCCATGACCTCGACCTGTATGGTTCAGCGAGATTATCCGTGATCGTCATAATCTGCGGGTGGATAGATTATGGACACGAAATTAGATTTCGTGACGGATATACCTGAATCTAGAGAGTCTCAATAATGAAACATACTCGTAGAGCACTAGAGCAACATTAATAAATAATATTGATTATTTATAAAGTCGTTTAAAGGTTAAACGCAAGATACGTGCTAAAGGGACTAGATAGTCATTTGCCTAATTATTGTGTATTTACATTTAATACTTGATTAATTTAAATACACATTAATTAATAGTCAAAATGAGTTATTTGACTTATATCCTAAAAGAATATGTGTTTTTAATATTTAATGTAAATATTATACATATATTTAATATATTTGTATTTGATTAATTAATTGATTATTTAATTGTTAAATGATTAAATTAATTAAAATATAAATATCTTACATTAGGATATTTGGTGTAAATGATATTAGTTGCTTTTGTTGACTTTATATAAATATCTATAAAGTGTTATTAAGATATTTATGCAAGTTGATTAATGAAATTGAAATGAAATTAAAACAAAATTTGCTTATTATTCCATTTGGTAATTCGGCCAAGGCCTTAATGTAATAAGTATATATTGTTTTGTTTTTCATTTACACTTTAACCTAATACACTTTACTAAAAGAAACTCCATTGAAGAAGCCAAAGGAAGTTTGTGAAAAGAAAGACAAAAATCAAAAAGCTTGGATTTTTAGTAAGTTTCTTGAACTTGCTATTAGTAAGGAATGTTTCCTTAGGTTCTAGGCTTTAATATATGATATTCTAAGGTTATTTCTTTCTTTGTTCCTTGTGGTTTTTGTTGATGGAAGTTTTGATGGAGGTGTAAAGCATGTGTGATGAAGGAAAGTATGACTATTGTAGTAATAAGCTTTCTTTTAAGGTTTTGGAAACATGTTGCTAATCTAGAGTTGTTGACCCACTCTTAGATGACCTAGATTTGATCTTGAGTTGTTTCATTGTGTTGAGACTTGGATTGGATGTAAGAATGATGATTGAAGTAATTGATTTAATGTATTTGGTCTAATTTGTCCAATTTGTGGAAATTGAAAAATTAGGGTTCATGACCAATTCCAAATTTGGGGCTTTTCATATATGTTGTGTATTTGTGTGTGTATATTATGCATATAAAGTTTCATGTTGATTGGATTACATTAGATGTGTTTTGAGACATGAAATGACAAAAGGCACAATATTGCTCCTTGGAGGGGCTCACGGCTTTGGATAGGAAATTTGGGATTTTTGGTGCTTTTGGTGTTTTGATGTTTTGAACATGATAAGTTCATCTTAGAAATGATTTAGAATCATTCAAAATTGATTAGATCAATTTCGGACTAAAATGGACAAAATACCCAAGCAAGGGTAATTGGTAAATTTACTTAATATGATTTATTGAATTTTATTCATAATTTGATTATTGGAATGTTAAATAAATATGTTTATTTAATTAATCCGAGAAAAAGTTTTGAAATTGGAAAATATGATTTTCCACCGCTTCCGCTGCGTTACTGGATTCACCCCTAAAAACCCATACAAAATGGTATCAGAGCGAGTCTGATTCTAGGCCCCCTAAAATGATTAGCCTTCATTGAATCAATGTTTAATCATGTTTTCTTGACTTTATGCATGCTAATTAGGATCTAAATTGGTTAGATTTATGGTGTATGACACTTAGCGGAAAATCCCTAATTAATAAGGTTTGAATGTAATTATGTATTTGATGCATGTTATATGGTCCGTCTTGTCAATACAGTTTATGAATACTTCTTTGTGACTACATCCGAGACCGTGCCTCTGCTGTGAGGGTGTAACCGATAAAGATTTATTTATACCGGATGTATATCAGATACTAGATAAATTCAAGTAAAAGTGGAATTCTGAACGTGCCCTAGCAGTCAGGATTACGTAAGTAACTTGAGTTTATCATTGACGAGTTTAACCTTGGTACGTCTCCTTGTGGGCCTGCCTTCGCAGCGACAACGAGAAACGACCAGGACCGGAAACCCAGGAGTCACTATTGAGTTATTGACAAATGAGTTGTCTACCTGATGAATATACGTAGGCGAGACCGTGCCTCTGCTGTGAGCCGAAATATATTCACGGGATCCAATTTTCACTATTTGTATTTAATTTAATTATTAAATCTTTGTATTCTGGTTGAGGATTACAGTATTGCATGATTTAGTGGGAGGGGCATTTTTAGATTAAAAATCCATGATCTAGTTTATGCTTATGATATTATATGAAACTGCTTAATTTCTGCTAACCGTTTTTCGTGATCTATATGATAGATTGGCGATGGCGGCACAATCCACAAATCAGTTTGCGCGTATGCTTGATGCGAACAAACTGAAAGGCACTGAGAACTTCGCTGACTGGGAATTGGATTTGAGGATTGTCCTCGATTCCGAAAAGCTGGGATATGTTCTTGAGGGTCCGTTGCCCCTTGCTGTGGGTGCGGATGCTTCGGAGGAGGAATGCCAAGTTTTTGAAACTTGGAAGGATGATGATTTAAGGGTTAAATCATACATCCTTAGTTCACTGTCTCCGAAACTCAAGCAACAGTACTATGGTATGCTAGATTCCTATAGTATGATGACGCGATTGAGACAATCGTTTGAGAACCAAGAACAAGTGATTGTTCACAAAGTCGCCATGGAACTGTTCCATGCGCGTCTGGATGAGGGGCAAAGTGTTAGCCCACATGTTCTTCAGATGATCGATTTGATCGATCAATTGAGGAAACATAATCTCATCTTTGTAGGCACTGTATTTTTGCATATAAGTCCCTATGATGAGTCTCATTTGGAGGCACTACCTTTTAAGTCACGAGAAACAGACGTCGGAAGGGGAAATTCAGAATAAGTACGTCATCTGATTCATTTCACAAGTTCACTGTTTTCGTTCGTGCTGCGTTCGTTACTTCGTTCGAACGTCAAACAGATTGCGGGCGTTCGTGCCGCGTTCGAGGAGGCGTTCGAACGGTGTCGGTAATTCTGGTTTTGCTGCTAGCCTCACACTCAAGCCCAATTAACCCACCAAAGCCCATAAAACACATCCCAATCAATGAAACACATTTAAAACACATGGGAAATTAAATTAAATCTTAATTAAATTAAACATTGAATTAAATAAAATATTTAAACCATTTACCAATTAAATAAAACATAAAATATAATCATACCTAATTAAGACAAATCAAATATATTAACTTCCTAACTAAACAAAATCACATACTAAATTAAAAAGATGTCATGCCTAATTAAAATCAATCATAACCAATTAAAAATATTGTATTCCTAATCTAAACCAAATTTGTCCCCCATCAAATCCATTGCTTTCCTTGTCCAACACAAAATCAAATCCTCCCTTTAATGCCAAATCTCTTCCTTGTGAGACAAGGTGAAGCCCTAGCCATTCTCTATATAAAAAACACCTCTCTAAGGAATTCCCCTCCGCTAGTGCACGCCCATTACAAGAAAAGAAGCAAAGAATTCCAACCCCTTTCCCCTAGCTCATTCACACAAGAAACACCCAAAGCTTATTGACACAACTCTCCCCCACTCTCAATAATCGAAGATCATAAACCAAAGAACCATCATTGCTTTGACCAAAACACATCCCGAACAGCCCCTTTACCTCATCAAAACAGCCCCCGAACCACACCATAACACCACTGAAAATCACACCCAAAACAGTAGCCAAAACATCCCAAGAACAGTAACTAAAATACAGCAGCAGAACAGTAGCAAAACGGCAGCGAATCGGAGTCAAAAACAGCAGCAAAAGACGGAGAACGACGACTCCAAACGGTGAGGCAACGAACGAGAGCAGTGAACCGGAAGAGTTGCGGAGCATCCACCCTTCCGACGATCGTGTGCCGTACATCCGAGAGGTGATTTAAAAGGTTAAACCTGAGGGTACTTTTCACACTCATCTTTATTTGATTTTTGTTATTTATCTTGATCGTATTTTAATTATTTGTTGAATCTTGTTTGTGTATGATGTGTGTTGTGGGTATTGGATGAATGGAAAAGTGTCGTCTCTTGTGGTATATAGGATGGAAACCCGGACATAAATTTCATAGCTGATTCCGAATGGACGGTAGTATGATCTGTACTCGGGATACAACTCCACGTACCACTTGAGTAAACGGCACACTCTTTTGTTTTATGTTGCTTCGGTTTATTTATTTTTCGTTATTTGAATTCTGCATGTTACTTTTGTATGTGTGATACAACCGAGCGCATGGGCTTAGTAAGTCGGATTAAAGGTCCCCTATTTGGAGGGGTTAAAATCCTTTACCACGATGCTTTGCCACGCCGGTTGATGTGTGTTCGGTTGAATGCAAGATATGGTCAATCAGATATACTAAGTTTGATATGATTGTCTTTATTTTTATATGCATTGAGATTAGCGCATGGGCTTAGTAAGTGTGATGAAATGTCCTCTAATTGAAGAGGTTAAAATCCTTTGCCACGATGCTTCGCCGCGCCTCGTATTTCGCTATTTGCTTTTTTATGTATGTATTGCATCACATTTTGTGCATCAGGTCAGTTCCCGTTCGAACGCGTTATCAAACGCTATACGAACGCGACCCTTCTGTTTTCCGTTCGAACGCGTTTTACAAACGCTACTCGAACGCACATGCATTTTACTTCATCATGTCTGGATCCGTTCGAACGCGTTATCGAACGCTATACGAACGCGAACATTCTATTTCCCGTTCGAACACGTTTTACAAACGCTACGTGAACGCACACACACTTTCTTAGTCTTAGCATGCATCAGGTCTGGTTCCGTTCGAACACGTTCTCGAACGCTACGCGAACGCATACACACTTTCTTAGTCTTATCATGCATCAGGTCTGGTTCCGTTCGAACGCGTTCTCAAACGCTACGCGAACGCATACGCACTTTCTTAGTCTTATCATACATCAGGTCTGGTTCCGTTCGAACGCGTTCTTAAACGCTATACGAACGCGAACCTTCTGTTTACCGTTTGAATGCGTTTACGAATGCTACACGAACGCGCACACACTGAAATGAGTCTGTCTCATCATATTCAAGCATAATTGCCTCTTGGTTGATCTTTCTTGTATTATGTAGCCAATCATATTATTTGTATTCCTGCATTTATCCATTCTATGTGTTCTCGGGATGATATTCAAGCATGATTAGGCTGTTAGCATGCTATTTGGTTAATATGTTCATGAGATAGTATTCAAGCATGATTAGGTTGTTCTTAGTTTTCCATATCATATGATTGAGAAATGTTCATAAGATTGCCATGAGATGTTGCATGTTGTGATGAACTTGTTGATGTATGCATGTGAATTTAGAAACATGATACTCTTGGAAATAATTGTTACTTAACTTGATTAAATTATTACATAAATCCTTTCATTACAAGTGACATAAGTAAGGGACCATTCTGAACCCAACGGTTTGAGGTCTTCCCTTGCGAGGGGTGAGTGCGGCCTTAAATCTCATTTTCCCGGTTCACACCGGGTGGCGACTCCATCATTCTCCGGTTTAGTCCCCCGTGGCTACTCCGTACTCCCGACCGGGCCGCGAGCCCGGGACGGTATGCGTCGCCCAGATTCTGTTGTCCACAATCTTGAATGACATTCTCGGTAGGAGTGTCATTCTTGGTTCACTACCAGCTTCATTTCGCCAGTTCGTGATGTACTTCAACATGCACGAGACTGTCTGTACCTACCAGGAGCTACATAGGATGTTGCTCACGGCAGAAGAGGACCTTAAGAAGGGAGTACCGACTCGCCCTCCTAGAACTACTTCTCTTTCGGCTTCTTCCCAAGGATGGTCCAAGGGAAAGAACAAGAAAGGCAAGAAGAAGAAAAAGGCATTTGGTCCTCAACAACAGGCGAAGATTGCTAAGCCCAAGAGGGCTTCTGAAGACAAATGCCACCACTGCGGCAAAGTCGGGCATTGGAAAAGGAACTGTCCTGATTACATCGCCCAGCTGAGGAGAGACAGAGCATCTACATCAGGTACTTTTATTTTTCCAGTTATTGATTTATCTTTGGCTTGTGAAGCCGTTACATCCAACTGGATTTTAGATTCTGCTTGTCCCATTCACATTTGCAATTCGTTGCAGGTGCTGAAGGAAAGTAGGAGGCTGAAGCCCGGGGAGATGCAGTTGTGGTTCGGGAGTGGAGACTCTTTGGATGCAGTTGCAGTGGGAGTATGCGAGTTCTCATTGCCGAATGGGACACTTTTGTTAAATGAATGCCATTTTGTACCTGGATGTGTAGCTAATATTATATCACTTTTTGTATTGGATACAGAAGGCTTTTGTATTAATATTAAGAACAGTTCTTTATATTTATATGATAGTAATAATATTCAGATCCTTTGTTGTCCAAACCAGCATGGTCATTATACATTGCAAACTTCAAAAGATATATTAAATACTGGAGTTAATAAAAGTAGTTTACCTGTAATTAATAATACTGAACTTTGGCATATGAGACTTGGTCACATTGGCGTTAAACGCCTTACCCAATTGGTTAGGAATGGTTTGATATCAGATCTTACCATTGAATCCTATCCAACTTGTGAATCCTGTATTCAGGGTAAGATGACCAAAGCCCCATTTTCTGGTGTTGGACACCGCGCCACTAACTTACTGGAACTCGTACATATGTGGTCCACTAAGTCAAACTGCTCACAGTGGTTATTCCTACTTCGTTACCTTTACCGATGATTTGTCACGGTACGGTTATGTGTATTTGATGCGACATAAATCGGAAACCTTTGAAAAGTTCAAAGAGTTCCGAAATGAAGTAGAAAAACAAACTGGTAAATATATTAAATTCCTTCGATCAGATCGAGACGGCGAATATATGAGTGGTGAGTTCATGGATTATATGAAGGAGAATGGGATTCTCGCTCAATATACTCCTCCAGGTACACCACATCACAATGGTGTATCTGAAAGGAGAAATCAGACTTTATTGGATATGGTCCGATCGATGTTGAGTTTCACAGATTTGCCCTATTACTTATGGGGCTACTCTCTCTTAACAGCCGCACATCTTTTGAATAAGATTCCTTCAAAGGCTGTTCCTACGACACCGTATCAGATATGGTTCGGTAGGAGACCAAATCTTAATTATATTAAGGTTTGGGGTTGTCCTGCCTATGTCAGGGTGACTCAGCAAGATAAGCTTTCGCCTCGGGGGCAAAAGTTTAGGTTTGTCGGATATCCTTCGAATACGAGGGGATATCTGTTCTATGATACCGAGCATCGAAATGTGTTCGTAGCTCGCTTCGCAAAATTTCTAGAAGTAGAATTTTTGTCAGAAGGTGGTAATCATAGACAGGTTGAGCTTGATGAAGTCCAACCTGAAAACAACGAACCAACAGAGGAACCTGAAGTTCAAGTAGATGAAGGACCTTCAACACCACAACTCCGTAGGTCGGAAAGGGTATCTAGACCTTCTGAACGCTTGTATTTGATACAAGAAAAGAGTCTGGATGTTCTCTTAGTTGAAGAGACAAATCCTTTCACCTATAGAGAATCGATCTTGGACATCGACTCCGTGAAATGGCAAAGTGCCATGAAATCCGAGATAGACTCAATGCATGAAAATCAATTTTGGGACTTGATTCCGCTTCCCGAAGGAATTATTCCTATCAGTTGTAAATGGGTTTACAAGAGGAATCGCGGGCCTGACGGTAAGGTTGAAACTTACAAGGCCCGACTGGTAGCAAAAGGTTACACTTAGCGACCTGGCGTCGACTACGATGAAACTTTTTCGCCGGTTGCAATGCTTAAGTCTATCCGGATTTTGCTTTCTATAGCTGCGTATCATGACTATGAGATTTGGAAAATGGATGTCAAAACAGCTTTTCTATATGGATTTCTTGATGAAGAAATCTACATGGAACAGCCGGAAGGTTTCGCATCCAGCGAAACCTCGGGTATGGTATGTAAGCTTAAGAAGTCCATTTATGGACTTAAACAAGCTTCACAAAGTTGGAATCTTCGATTCGACGAGATTATTAGATCGTCTGGTTTTCTCAAGAATTCGGAAGAATCCTGTGTGTATCAGAAGGACAGTGGGAGCATGGTCATATTTTTAGTCCTATATGTTGATGACATCCTAATCATTGGGAATGATTTAGGTATGTTACAAAGCGTCAAAGCGTACCTCTGTAAGAATTTCTCCATGAAGGACCTGTGAGAAGCTTCCTATGTTTTAGGGATAAAACTCTATAGAGATAGACAAAGGAGGCTGATTGGGTTATCCCAATCAATGTACATAGATAAGATCTTGGAACGATATAGTTTTGGTAATTGTAAGACAGCAAACATACCGTTCAGACATGGTATTCATCTTTCTAAGAAGATGTGTCCACAAACAGAAGATGAGAAGGTTAGAATGTCTAACCAACCTTATGCTTCGTGTTTGGGTAGCATAATGTATGCCATGTTGTGTACGAGGCCTGATATCAGTTTCGCTGTTAGCGTAACTAGTCGATTTTCTATTAATTGTAATTTGACCCAATTTGTTCAAAACACATCAATATCAAATCCAATCAATCCCAAATTTGACATACATCAAATATACATCAAATTATAACATATGTATGAAAAGCCCCAAAATTTGAGTGGGTTAAGAACCCTAATTTCATAAATTACTCAAATTGGGCAATTTACATTAAATTGATAAAATTCAATACTTTAATCTTCAAATTACCATACCAATTAAATCTCACCATCATGAAATTAATCAAGAACAATTATAGGCTAATTATGAATGGCTAATTAACTCTAGAATGGAAACTTTAATTTTCTAATTAATTTATTAAGCTTAATTACATTAATAAGCAAATAAATTAATTATACATGCAAACATTTTTTCAACAAGTCTCAAACCAATTTAATTACATACTTAAAGAGTAGAGAAAATTCTAAGCAACACATGTTGAAGCTTAGAAACATGGAAATATTTTTCTAGTTGAAGAAAGTTGAAAAATACTTACAAAATCAAAATTTCCATAAGCTTTTTCCTTTGTTCTTCAAGCTTTTTCTCTCAAACCCTTTTGTAATTTTATTTGGTAACTTGTGTTCTCTTTGAAAAACAAAACAAAAATTTCTTATGTATTTTTTTCAACATTGCCGTGAATATAGAAAAAAATTGGATAAAGAAATTTTACAATTTGTTTTACTTTAATTGGTACACATTTTACTTAATAACAAGATAACATTTATCTAATACTAAAGTAAACTTAAATGTGTTCCAATGGAAACACGCCATTTTCAAATTTTAATAAAGTAAATCATGTCATAAGATATTTGTTACTTTAATTATTTTAATCATAAAATATTTATATAATTAAATAATTAAATCCAAATATATTAAATATATGTATTATATTTACATTAAATATTTCAAATACATATATTAATGATATATGTCAAATATCACGATTTGATATTTAATTAATGTGTATTTAATAAAATCAAGTATTAAATAAAAATACACATTAATTCGAAAATGACGATTATGTCAATTTTGCATGTATTTTCCGTTTAACCGTTAAACGAGTTATAAATAATCAGAATTATTCATAACAGTTGCCCCAGTGCTCTACGAGTATATTTCATTAGTGAGACTCTCTAGATTCATGCATATCTGTCACAAAATCCAATTTCGTGTCCATAATTCACCCACCCGTAAATTATGACGACCACGGATAAACTCGTTGAATCATACATGTCGAGGTCACTGCATACGTATAATCCATCTGTCACAGGTATCCGGATTATCCCAAAGATATAGATATAAACGTCAAATCTCTATAGGAATAATCTTGTCGACGTATCTATTAGCAATCTTTAAATAACATTCGGAACTCACTTCCGAAGTATACTATGGCCATAGATTTAACAGATTGCTAATCACATTTGGACTACCTATGCTCTGTACACAGAACTGATGGATCCTATCTTGATACACACAGGATATCATGAGCATGAGTCCACACCCAACGAACAGACGGAGGTCTGATCTAAATAGATCGTTGACGTGACTGCCATCTAAGTGTGGATGATAACTCATATATCCACAGTGGTATCTCAAGTCAAAAAATCACTATGCTACTCAACCAGAGAAGATTCCTATTGATGTTGGTGTACCATCTCTTAGGAAATCTTCGGTGAGTCATTCAGTGTTTATCAAATAAACACCTACATGTCTATACGAGTATCCCAAGACTCATGGTTCATTGGGATAAACCATCGGACCAAGTCCGATATACGACATGTACTGGTCTCAGCGGATTTTACTAACCGACCCATGTCAGTAAATCTTGACCAGGAACTGAATTTGAGGATATACAACTTATAGTGACACTTCCCAATGTCAATTACAAACTATGTTGTAACTGCGCACTACGTTGTAAATCCTGAGGTCTTTGTCTAATATATATACATATCCCTAAACCAGATTTAGTTTCAATCTAATCAATCTAATAGAAATTAGATCGAATACGTATATAAAAGACAAGAGGTGTGCTACCATTAAATTAGTAATATTATGGAAAATGTTATTGCTCGTATTCATGAATCGGACATAAATACGATCCGGATTGGCTCTCGGAGCACCAACCCTAATAATTTCTCCCACTTGCTCCAGTGCCAATCCATGGTATCATATACACATCCCAATATGTAGCGCTCAATAGGTAGGTAACAACAAGTAAGCCCGCTATGACATATTGAGTTTGTCCAACAAACACAATCATTTTCCTTAGTAAACATCATTCATATTCTTGTAGAAACTAAGTTCTACATCAATATGACTCAGATGCTATATCAACATTGTGCTTCAGTTTATCAAAACTAATCGGACCCTAATGGTTGCGAACTTTATTCTCCATTAATTAGAAACTCGTTCTTAATATCTCAAAGATGATAAAGAACATGTTCCAAGACTCATCTTATGGTCTAGAGAATATCAAAATAACGCGTAATAATTACGATTAAGTTGATATCTCTAATCGTACTCAATATAGTATTCATTATGCCATCATCATATGATGCATAAGATTGATTAGACATTCTAATCAATATCTCTTTCGACAAAGGAATCATCCTTTACGAAAGATGAATATTATATTCATTAGACACACTAACTGTCAAACAGTTATACCAACTGTCACACAGATAGTCTCACTGTGTCCAGGAGTATCTCACAAGTCTCTTAGTTTTATATCTTATATAAAACTTTATATCAAATATAATAGAGACCACTCCCACTGTTTTCATGGAGAAAATAAGACTCAGGTAAACCTTTTACCTCATTAACATCTCATTATTACCTTAATAATGAAAATGTCATTATGATGTAAAATACTAGAAAGAAATTTATACGCTCCACTAACCTTTCTATCCCATATGTATTCTCTATGCTTTGATAAAATCAGACAATCTGACTGATATCAAAATTAGAAAACAAAAATTTCCAGAAAGCTCATCCGAGTCTACAATAGGCTCTATAAGCTAATATACTAATTGTAATCTTAGCATAATGAAAACTCTAGGGCCATTCCAAAACTAATTCTTCAAATACGAAATCACAATGGATCTCTTATCTAAATAAGCCATTCAGAAACGCCACTTTGTATTCTTTAGCTAAAATATACAATTAATATCAACATTAACCATCAGATCTTAAATTATTCAACCAGTGTGACTAGAGACAAGTTTCCTCAGAATCTATAATAGATTGCTGAGTATAACTTTTTCTCACTGTCCATACAAAGGTCAAACCTTTAATAAACTCATTTTACTTTTGCTGCGCAAACCATTTGCACATTTTATGAATGATTCATAACTAAAGCTCAATCAAGTTCCAAACTTGATCGTAGTAGGCTATGAACAAACTTAGATCTATGGTTTAATGCTAATTTCCGGAATCGATATCAAATATCACTCCCACTATAAGTTATAGGATAATTTTCTTCAATAAGAAAATAACAGAACCATTAAGTATCCAATACTTTGCGAATGATTCTGACATCTTATATCACTTATATGGAAGCAATTAAATGGTATTTTCATCTTATTAATTATGTAGTTCCATTTATAGTTTATCACCGTATTTGACTTCAATAAGTCAAGTCTTTTCTACAATAGTCAACATCCAATGTTATGTTGGGGTTGGTGCTCAGAGCGCCAATTCCCGGTTGTATTTCTTTTGAATACTTCTGTAAAACATTATTATTATGAATAATATATGAAGTTTCTATAATATAATCTATCTTTCTATATGGTAAAGACGTAATGACCCTAGAATGATTAGTCATGATACAGTTGCAAAAGCGTCGCAACAGACATTGAGTAGTATCATGACGTTGTCATTCTCAGACAGTTCCTGGTCAAGGTTTACACTACTTGGTCAGTATAGTAAACCCGTTGAGACCGGTTCATGTTGTATACTGGAATATATGATTCCAATGGTTTCTCAATGAACCATTAGTCTTGGAGACTAGTATAGACGTGTAGGTATTTATAGCGGATAAACACTAAACGAATCACCGAAGATTCTTAATGGATGGTACACCAGCGTCAATAAGAATCTTCTTGGGTTGAGTAGCACTTGTGATTCTTAGACTTGAGATGCCATTGTGGGCACATGAGACATCTTCTACACTTAGACGGCAGTCACGTCACCGATTCGATTAAGATCAGACCTCCGCCTGTTCGTTGGGTGTAGATAGATCCTCAGGGTGTCCTATGTGTATCAAGATAGGATCCATCAGTCTGTGTACCAGAGCATATGTAGTCCATATGATTAGCAATCAGATAAAACCCTGGGCCCGTGGTAAGTTTAGAAGCTAGTTCTAAACATTCTTTTTGAGATTGCTAATAGAATAGTCGACTGGATAATCCCGATAGAGATTTGACGTTTACATCTATATCTCTGGGATTTATCCGGATACCTGTGACGGAGGAATTATACATTTTCCATGACCTCGACCTGTATGGTTCAGCGAGATTATCCGTGATCGTCATAATTTACGGGTGGATAGATTATGGACACGAAATTAGATTTCGTGACAGATATACCTGAATCTAGAGAGTCTCAATAATGAAACATACTCGTAGAGCACTAGAGCAACATTAATAAATAATATTGATTATTTATAAAGTCGTTTAAAGGTTAAACGCAAGATACGTGCTAAATGGACTAGATAGTCATTTGCCTAATTATTGTGTATTTACATTTAATACTTGATTAATTTAAATACACATAATTAATAGTCAAAATGAGTTATTTGACTTATATCCTAAAAGAATATGTGTTTTTAATATTTAATGTAAATATTATACATATATTTAATATATTTGTATTTGATTAATTAATTGATTATTTAATTGTTAAATGATTAAATTAATTAAAATATAAATATCTTACATTAGGATATTTGGTGTAAATGATATTAGTTGCTTTTGTTGACTTTATATAAATATCTATAAAGTGTTATTAAGATATTTATGCAAGTTGATTTAATGAAATTGAAATGAAATTAAAACAAAATTTGCTTATTATTCCATTTGGTAATTTCTGCCAAGGCCGTAATGTAATAAGTATATATTATTTTGTTTTTCATTTACACTTTAACCTAATACACTTTACTAAAAGAAACTCCATTGAAGAAGCCAAAGGAATTTTGTGAAAAGAAAGACAAAAATCAAAAAGCTTGGATTTTTAGTAAGTTTCTTGAACTTGCTATTAGTAAGGAATTTGTTCCTTAGGTTCTAGGCTTTAATATATGATATTCTAAGGTTATTTCTTTCTTTGTTCCTTGTGTTTTTTGTTGATGGAAGTTTTGTTGGAGGTGTAAAACATGTGTGATGAAGGAAGTGTATGACTATTGTAGTAATAAGCTTTCTTTTAAGGTTTTGGAAACCATGTTGCTAATCTAGAGTTGTTGACCCACTCTTAGATGACCTAGATTTGATCTTGAGTTGTTTCATTGTGTTGAGACTTGGATTGGATGTAAGAATGATGATTGAAGTAATTGATTTAATGTATTTGGTCTAATTTGTCCAATTTGTGGAAATTGAAAAATTAGGGTTCATGACCAATTCCAAATTTGGGGCTTTTCATATATGTTGTGTATATGTGTGTTTATATGATGCATATAAAGTTTCATGTTGATTGGATTACATTTAGATGTGTTTTGAGACATGAAATGACAAAAGGCACAATATTGCTCCTTGGAGGGGCTCACGGCTTTGGATAAGAAATTTGGGATTTTTGGTGCTTTTGGTGTTTTGAACATGATAAGTTCATCTTAGAAATGATTTAGAATCATTCAAAATTGATTAGATCAATTTCGGACTAAAATGGACAAAATACCAAAGCAAGGGTAATTTGGTAAATTCACTTAAATATGATTTATTGAATTTTATTTCATAATTTGATTATTGGAATATTAAATAAATATGTTTATTTAATTAATCCGAGAAAAATTTTTGAAATTGGAAAATATGATTTTCCACCGCTTCCGCTGCGTTACCGGATTCACCCCCTAAAAACCCCTACATGTTACACACTAAGTAATAAACAATTTTATTACTCGAGATTGTAGAAAAGATATTGTATTAAATAGAATACAATATTCTATTAAATAAAATAAATTATAAACTTCTACTCGTACCTCTGAGGCGCAAGTATAGTTTAATTATATAACTATTATACAAAAGAAAGATTCAAATCTCAAACATTTCAAGATTCGAATTTTCTACTTATACACATCATATACGTAACTGTAGAAACTATAGAACCTAAATTAAAAGGATGAATAAGTGTTACTTGAGCATAACCCTAAGAGTATTGAAACTAATTCGGTAACACTCAATATCCGTAGAATCAAATCGTATAATTCGATTTCTTCCATTAATCAATTCCATCAATATGGAATCGTGGAAGAATAATATTGATGTAAGAATTATATTCTTTGAATAACCTTAGAACTAATTGCCATTAATTCATATGTTTGATCGTATCAAACATCTTTGAACAATTCAAAGACTCACATGAATTTTAAAGATACAATTTTCAAAACTTCAGATCGAATATCTTTGAACCAGTCAAAATATTATATCAGCGTTTCATCAGAAACACGTAACTAAGTCACGACAGTTCATTGACTAAGTTACGAAGTAAATAAAACTACCTTAAACAATTTACAATTCATTAAATTACATACATCTAATGTATCAGTTCAATAAATTTCCCGGTCCAATGACAATCATTGGTTAAATGAGATTTAATCACCTTCCCGAATACAATATTCATTAAATGGATAAGGATATGTGGTGTGATCTGGTATCAGACCATCCTTTACCATATGGTATAAACATCCAATACTTAAGTGATAAAATGTCATAAAATAATGTTCTAAGTTATTTACTTAACCGAATATTTTTCTTAATGTTTATCTATTCGTTAATGACACTACTAGTCATTTTAAAATATGTAACAATGTTTACAAAGAACAAGTAACTATCAAATAGTCGCAAGTTCTGATATCAAATATCGAAACAATCATTCAAAAATATTTTAAATAATTAGTGGAAGATCTGATACCAATATCTACAGTTGTTGTATTATGATAATCAATATTTTCTATACACATCTTATTTCTTTATTTAGCTTATTTTTACTTTCAAATTATTTACAACATTTGCAAATAATCGAAAAATAAATTGTGTCTGACACGTGACCTCTGAATGTCACTAAAGCCAAGAAATGTCATTATTAGATAAACAAATATATAATGGGGTTTTCTTAATGCCAGTGAAGAATCTCGAGACATGAACCAATTCATGTCAATCTTTACTGCATAAGAAACTATTTTCTCTAGAAGGATTATATCATTATCTATTCTAATCTAGAACATTCTAGAAATCTGCAACCATAATTGAAGTCAGAAAACATATATAATATGCTTGCAGTGGATAAAAGTTTAATTCTATCAAACTAATAGAATAAGGAACAACATGAGCGACAATTTACATAATATTACACACCGCATAAGTTAAGGATTTTTAACCTAGCAGTGCCTCCCACTACTTTACGTAATACTGTAATCCCCAACGGAAACGAGAATTCAATAATTAAATTGAATTCCATAATGGGAAGTGGACCCCATGAATATATTTCGACTCACAGCTTTGGCACGTTCTCGCCTACGTATATTCATTAGGTAGACAACTCATTGTCAATCACACTCACTGTGACTCCTGGGTTTGGTCCTGATCGTTTCTCGTTATGACAGCTTTGGCACGTTCACAAGGAGGCGTATCAAGGTTAAACTTGTCAATGACAAACTCAAGCTACTGATGTAGTCCTGACAGCTTTGGCACGTTCATGATTTCCACTTTCACTTGAATTTGTCTCTTATCATATAAGTTCTATCGGTGTAAATGAACTACCTTCAACCATAACTGCACAGCTTTGGCACGTTATAGCCATAACATCATGAAAAAATTTACATCCGTTTTGACAAGGCGGATGAAGAAACAAGTATTCATAATACTAGTCACTTTCTTAAAACCTTATTGAAATCAAGGATTTTCAAACAAAATATGCTTTTACTTTATTTAATCAAATTAAATAAATACATGTATTAAGTAATGATTAAACTAAACATTGAATTTTAAAGGGCTAATCATATCGGGCGTCCAGGATCAGACTCGCTCTGATACCATTTTTGTTGGGGTCAAATCAGGGAGAGCAGCGGAAGGAGCGGAAGGACTGGTTCGGGCGAAATCGTAAAAAATTTTTTTTATCTTATTATTTATTATTAAATCCAATATTAATAATTCATTCATATTTCACCTAACGTATTTATTCGATATCATATAACGACATAAATATATAGAACATCGCGAAACTTTTACGAAAACTTTTTTCCGCAAAATAGCATAAAACGCGTTTCCGGCCGAACTGACCGACCAATGCTCATGGGGACTGCCCAGGTCAGCCCCCAAAATATTTGGACAGTTCGTGGGCTGCCCGAACAGTGCCCAGTTCACTGTTTGGGTAGCCGTTACCCGGTAGCGCCGTTTTTCACCGTTTTCGCATAATTTCACTCCGAAACAATTTCCGATAAATATTTTTCTTGGGCAATTAAAATAAACTAATTTATTATAATTAGTTTAATTACTCAATAAATAAAAACTGAATTTTTTATCTGAAAAATCAGATTTATCATTAATTGCTTTGAGACCCAATACTTTGCAAATTAATCATTTTGGTCCTTAAATATTCAAAGACATATTTAATTGATTCCAAATCAATCCCAAAATAATTTATACAATTTGAAACATAATCCAGAAACTTTTCCAGAAATTCGAAACTGCCCAGTAATTTTCCAGAATTACGAAAACAGCACAGATTTTCTATTAATTGCAATTTGGCCCAATTTATTCAAAACACATCAAGATCAAATCTAATCAATCCCAAATTTGACATACATCAAATATACATCAAATTATAACATATATATATTAAAAGCCCCAAAATTTGAGTGGGTTAAGAACCATAATTTCATAAATTACTCAAATTGGGAAATTTACATTAAATTGATAAAATTCAATACTTTAATCTTCAAATTACCATACCAATTAAATCTCACCATTATGAAATTAATCAAGAACAATTCTAGGCTAATTATGAATGGCTAATTAACTCTAGAATGTCAACTTTAATTTTCTAATTAATTTATTAAGCTTAATTACATTAATAAGCAAATAAATTAATTATACATGCAAACATTTTTCCAACAAGTCTCAAACCAATTTAATTACATACTTAAACAGTAGAGAAAATTCTAAGCAACACATGTTGAAGCTTAGAAACATGGAAACATTTTTCTAGTTGAAGAAAGTTGGAAAATACTTACAAAATCAAAATTTCCATAAGCTTTTTCCTCTGTTCTTCATAAGGGTGACAACGGGCCGGACCGGGCCCGGGCTTTGACAAACCCGGCCCGAGCCCGGCCAACAAAAAAAAAGCCCGGTCCCCCAAAAGCCCGGCCCAGGAGTCTTCCGGGCCGGGCCGAGCTCGGGCCCGTGCTTTTTTTTGGGCCCGAAATTTAAAAATTAAAAATATATAAATATAAATACATTTACACTATATACAAAGATAATTTATAAATAAATCACAAGTTTCATTGATAAATTAATAATTAAATGCTAAAAACAAAAAATGATACAAACATATTATATATATATTATTATTATATTAATGTTTTTTTTTTTTTGGCCCGGGCCAGCTTCGGACTTTTCTGCCACCCCTATTTCTTCAAGCTTTTTCTCTCAAACCCTTTTGTAATTTTATTTGGTAACCTGTGTTCTCTTTGAAAAATAAACAAAATTTTCTTATGTATTTTTTTTTCAACATTGCCGTGAATATAGAAAAAAATTGGATACATAAATTTTACAATTTGTTTTACTTTAATTGGTACACATTTTACTTAATAACAAGATAACATTTATCTAATACTAAAGTAAACTTAAATGTGTTCCAATGGAAACATGCCATTTTCAACTTTAATAAAGTAAATCATGTCATAAGATATTTGTTACTTTAATTATTTTAATCATATAACATTTATATAATTAAATAATTAAATACAAATATCTTAAATATATGTATTATATTTACATTAAATATTTCAAATATATATATTAATGATATATTTCAAATATCACAAATTTATATTTAATTAATGTGTATTTAATAAAATCAAGTATTAAATAAAAATACACATTAATTCGAAAATGACGATTAGGTCCATTTTGCATGTATTTTCTGTTTAACCGTTAAACGAGTTATAAATAATCAATATTATTCATAACAGTTGCCCTAGTGCTCTACGAGTATATTTCATTAGTGAGACTCTCTAGATTCAGGCATATCTGTCACAAAATCCAATTTCGTGTCCATAATTCACCCACCCGTAAATTATGACGACCACGGATAAACTCACTGAATCATACAGGTCGAGGTCACTGCATACGTATAATCTCTCTGTCACAGGTATTCAGATTATCTCAGAGATATAGATATAAACGTCAAATCTCTATAGGAATAATCTTGTCGACGTATCTATTAGCAATCTTTAAATAACATTAAGAACTCACTTCCGAAGTATACTATGGCCATAGATTTAACAGATTGCTAATCACATTTGGACTACCTATGCTCTGTACACAAAACTGACGGATCCTATCTTGATACACACAGGATATCATGAGCATGAGTCCACACCCAACGAACAGGCGGAAGTCTAATCTTAATAGATCGGTGACGTGACTGCCATCTAAGTGTGGATGATAACTCATATATCCACAGTGGTATCTCAAGTCAAAAAATCACTATGCTACTCAACCCGAGAAGATTCCTATTAACGTTGGTGTACCATATATTAGGAAATCTTCGGTAAGTCGTTCAGTGTTTATCAAATAAATACCTACACGTCTATACGAGTCTCCCAAGACTCATGGTTCATTGGGATAAACTATAGGACCAAGTCCGATATACGACATGTACTGGTCTCAACGGATTTTACTAACCGACCCGTGTCAGTAAATCTTGACCATGAACTGAATTTGAGGATATACAACTTATAGTGACACTTCCCAATGTCAATTACAAACTTTTTTGTAACTGCACACTACGTTGTAAATCATGGGGTCTTTGTCTAATATATATACATATCACTAAACCAGATTTAGTTTCAATCTAATCAATCTAATCGAAATTAGATCGAATACGTATATAAAAGACAAAAGGTGCTACCATTAAATTAGTAATATTATGGAAAATGGTATTGCTCGTATCCATGAATCGGACATAAATACGATTCGGATTGGCGCTCTGAGCGCCAACCCTAACAAATAGTTGAAAATCTTTAGCGTCGACAAATTTTCGACGCTAAGATTACTACTTTTAGCGTCGTTGTTAATATTCGACGTTAAAAGTAGATAATTTGGCGTCGAATATTATTTTCGCCGCTAAAAGTAGCAATTTTAGCGTCGAAAATTTTTTTCGACGCTAAAGTTTTATTAGCGTTGAAAATAATTTCGACGCTAAAGTTTTGGACGCTAAAAGTACATTTTCTTGTAGTGTATAAAACCAACTATAAAGGTAGTGATAACATTTGTCTATAACAAATCCAGTTAAGTACTCAATTATGCCAAATAAATAAAACTAGCCATAAAGCGGTAACAAAGTTTGTCAATAATTAATTCAGATTTAAATTACTTATTCAGATTATAATTTATATATATAATATAAATAATATTACTTTATATTCTCAAATTAAAAGTTTCACTATTTACCTAAGTATGATGAAATTAGCTACTCATGATTTGAAGAAAAATATGCATAATTTTAATACCGAAAGAAAAAGAAATTCTAAGAAAGCTTAAAAACTAAAACACACAAGACATTCTCTCCCAAATTCTACCAGATAACTTTGAAAGAAAGCATGAAGAAAAATAAGAGGTGAGCACCTCTATTTATAGTAGAAGTGCTCATCTCTCAATTATTAATTATAACTTTCCAAATCAAATACAAACAACAAACTTTTACTAATTTATTTTTTCTTTTTCATTTTTTGACTTTTTTTTTTAATTTTTTGTGGATAATTTTGCAAAATTATCACAATCCACCTAGAGGTGGATTGTGCCATTTCAACTTTAATTTTTTAATTTTTTTAATTTTTTACGTAATTTTCGTAATTTGGCCATAACCTTTTACATGCAACACACATTACCGTCTTCACCAATTTCGACCTTGAAAACCTCATAACTAGAAATTCTTATAAACAGTAAAGTTGTAGATATTTGAGTCTTCTTTCATCTGGTACTAGAATCTCCTCAATCCGATATCGGAGTAAAATGTTATGGTCAAATTACGAAAATTACGTAAAGTTGGAATTTCCGAAATTGTACACTGTTAGAACGCCCTTTCAAGTTTCTGGCCTCCAAAATCCAAATGTCACGTCTATTTTTCTAGTTATGCATCCAAAGTATTATTTCACCTACATAAGAATAAAAATCACAATAAAAATATATAAAACATAAATTTAATTATTATTTTAGAAATGTGCTAAATTAAGAAGATTAATGAAATTATAAGTGTAAAATGATTAGTTTCTATTTTATAAAGTGTACATTTTTTTAATGTTCATCAATAAGAGAGGGTACATAATAACAGTCATGTAAAAATAATTTACATCCATTATGGAGATCTAGAACATTCATTCATATGGCCTTGACATCCAATGTTTCACCATTCCCAACTTTAAGTTGGATCTCCCGTTTGTTTAGCCTTCTTTTAACCCTCATGACTTGCATGGAGTTGCAAATATGAGTGTGACTGCCGGTGTCTAACATCCATCCACTATTTGCATATAAGGCTAATGAGATGTCAATAATAGGAAAAATGCAAAGTATACCTGAGGGTTATGTCTTTCCTTTCAGTTTTGGACAATCTTTCTTCCAGTGTCTAGACTTCTTGCAATGTAGACATGCATCGCAAGTTACATGCGGTCTTGCAGCTTTTGTGCTTCTTGGAGTTTCTCTTTGATATATTCTTCTTTCTCATTTTTATTTTCTCATATTTTATACAAGTCTTTGAAGAGTTTACTCCACCATATAGATTCAAAGTGTGATTGCCTTTCTTCAAATCTTGTTCCGTCATGCGTAAAATGTTATGGAGTTCTTTATATCTGGCTTTCATCGAATGTATATGAAAATTTAATACAAAACCAGCTTAAGTATCAGGCAAAGAAGATATAATCAAATTTTGGCCTAGATGTTCTTCAATCATTATGCCATGTAGTTCCAAATATCAGATCTGGTCTATCATGTTCAAAATATGAATGCTAATCGCTTCTCCATTACAATAACAGGTAATGGATTGATCGTCACATAACTCAACTTTTCTAACTCCAAGACAATGCAGATGTTCATTTTCCATTTAAAATAGTTCTCGGCTCCTTTCAGTTTATTAGAATCCAAAAATTGCGCTAATGGATTTGCAGCAGCCATCTACAAAACAACAATTAAACACTAGCATAATATTTTTTATTTCGATATAAAAACACTAATATGATTATGGATTTTAAATCTATTAGTGCCCTCCCACTACTTTACGTAATTCCGTAATCTCCCTTAACGAAAAAATAGAAATTTGATAATCAAAATTTCATAGTGAGAAGTGGATCCCATGAAATTTACTCCAGCCTCACAATAATGACGGTCTTAGCCTTCATAAACTCATTAGGTAGACATTTAAGGTCAATCACATTCATGTGACTCCTAAGTTTGGTCCTGAATCGTTTCTTATCCTCACAATAATGACTGTATTGGATTAAGAAGTGTTCCATGTGTATATTTATTAATGTGCACTAATGAGCTTCGTACGTACACCCCCACAATAATGACGGTATTGAGTGGCTACGTTAACTCATCACTCTACATCTAATGTTTTACGGGAGCGACCTAAGTTCCAAGCACTTATACTCTCACAATAATGACGATATTGAGCAAAAGTAGTAAAACCTCATTCATGTCCGTATTAACAAGACAAAACATCCAATAATGTTCCAATATTTTTAATACTATTACTTAAACAAAATAATCACCTAATCACTGAAGATTTATGACAATCAAGTCATTAACATACTTGGGTTAAAATAAAATATTAATTTAAAACATGCAATGCATATCCAATATGACTTATGCATAATTAAATTAAAATTATAGAGGCATAGATTCAAATACATGTCAAACATGAAACATGTGTTGTGTGGTTAAAACATGCTCTGATACCATTCTGTTGGGGCGGAAGTGGGACCTCTAGGGTCGGATTGGTGCCCCATGCAGCGGAAGTGGGTTTAACACATGGATATCAAAGATATGTGTATTTTCTAAATTATTTTTAATAAAAACTACATTTCGTTACGAGTCTGTAGGAAAAATAGAGACCAAATCGGAGTCTGGAAACTCCGAAACGGAGAAAATGATGTTTCAACACTCATGGGAAACATCTCTCGGTGCGTCATGGCGCTCAAGCTTGGGTGTCGCAACACTTAATCTGCGAATGCTCACCATCGCGCTGCGCAAGGGTTAGTGTCGCGACGCCCAATCTACGAATTGTCGGAGTTGCGACGCCCAAGGGTAAGAGTTGCTACGTCGACTTGTGTAAGATGTTGACAGTGAGAAAATTTGCCTTGAATCTAATTCAAAACACTTCTAATTTTCTCCAAATACTTCAAAACACCTAAAAACTAATTTTTACATCAAAACCAACATCAACACATGTTATACAACAAACATACATGTATTCTAAATACATATATGCATTTCTTTAAATCAAAACACAAACCAAATAGAATCCCACAATAAAGTGACTCATGAACAATTCTAGGTCACTCAAAAGTGGTTAAGTGATTATAGAATGATAGTCATAGCTTCAAGTTATCATCTAGAGTTCCAAACTCTAATTTACTGTTCCATGTCCAACATGAATATTTTTGACCCAATCACAAGTCAATTGTGTTTATATTTCCAAAGTATCCGTACACAATTAATTAGCCTAATTTCAACATCAAACTATGGTATTATGTATCCAATATAAAATTCACCACTATATGTCTCACTAATGATAACTCACTAATGAAAAACATAGCTTTGGAGAAGATCAAACTTACCTACCAAGCTTGAATCCAAGATCCAATATTCTTCTCATTGTTGAAATATTGTGGAGAACTTCCAAAGCTAGAAAGCTTGGTTCCAAGATCCTTATTC
>SKCR01041759.1:0-42099 GCA_019454045.1 Zanthoxylum bungeanum | reverse complement strand
GTATATGTCTTTCAAACACATGCGTATAAAAGCCTTCGTCAACGGATCTGCAATGTTGTTATCTGATGCGGACCTTCTCGACCTTTACACCGCCACGATGTATAACTCTCGAATCAGATGGTAACGCCGAAGAACATGCTTGGATCGTTGATGAGACCTTGGTTCCTTAGCTTGTGCTATGCCCCGTTATTGTCACAATATAATGGAACGGGCTCAGCAGCTAACGAACTACTCCTAATCCAATTAGGAATTTTCGGATCCAAACTGCCTCCTTTGCTGCTTCTGACGCAGCAATATACTCCGCTTCTGTTGTTGAATCGGCAATAGTATCTTGCTTGGAAGATTTCCAGCTCACTGCTCGTTATTCAAACAAAAATGTACCCGATTGCGACTTGAAGTCATCCTTGTCGGTTTGGAAACTTGCATCGGCATACCCGGATACCACAAGTTCTCCTTCTCCGTAAATTAAGAAAGCATCCTTAGTTCGTCTAAGATACTAAGGATATTCTTAACTGCCATCCAGTGACCTTCACCTGGATCGGCCTGATAGCGACTGCACATGCTCAAAGCATATGACACATCAGGTCGTGTACATATCATGGCATACATGATCGATCCGACTGCCGAGGTGAACGGTATCCGACTCATGTTATCTCTCTCTTCTTGAGTCTTAGGACACATGTCCTTAGACAGAGAGATACCATGTAACTTTGGCATCAATCCTTTCTTGGATTGATCATGCTGAATCACTTCAACACTTTGTCAATATATGTACTCTGGGAGAGTCCAAGCAGTTTTCTAGATCTATCCCGGTAGATCTTTATTCCCAGAATAAAGGCTGCTTCTCCCAGATCTTTCATGGAGAATTTTAATGAAAGCCAAGCTTCACCGACGTTAGCATGGGAATGTCATTGCCTATAAGCAATACAATCGTCGACATAAAGGACAATAAAAGTCAGTGCTCTCCCACTAACTTCTTGTACACACAAGGTCATCTTCGTTTTGCACGAAATCATATTCTTTTATGATCTCATCAAAAATGCTGATTCCATGACCGTGATGCTTGCTTCAATCCATATGGATCGATTTAACTTACAAACCTTGTTTGCAAGTCTAGGTACGATAAAACCGTCAGGCTGTTGCATATAACCATCCTCCAAAAGGTTTCCGTAAGGAAAGCGGTTTTAACGTCCATCTGCCATATCTCGTAATCGAAAATTGCAGCTATTGCAAGCATTATCCGAATGGATTTAATCATGGCAACGGGTGAGAAGTTTCGTCATAATCAATACCATATTGTTGACGATACCCCTTTGCTACAAGCCTAGCTTTGTACGTTTGCACGTTGCCATCCATGTCGGTCTTCTTCTTGAAGATCCATCTGCATCCAATAGGCTTTAACGCCTTCTGGTGCATCAACCAGTGTCCAAACTTGGTTGGCATACATGGAACCATCTCGGACTTCATGGCTTCTTGCCATAAAGCGGAATCAATATCCTGTATTGCTTCCTCATACGTAGCCGGTTCATTTCCTCAATAAGATTAATATCTACATGAGGCGAGATCAGGAACCATACCTCTCAGGTACTGTCCTGACTCTCTCCGACCTACGCGGTCCTTGTGTATATGAAGATTGTGGTACGGACTCATCCCGGATGGTCTGTTCATGTTCCGTCGTTGATTCATTGCCAGGAACAGTATCACTACGATTTTCATCGAGCTCTACTTTCCTCCCACTTACCACTGCATCTAAGAATTCCTTCTCAAGGAAAATGCATGTAGAGCAACAAATACTTTGTTCTCTTGTGGGTGATAGAAGTAATATCCTTTGGTTTCCCTAGGATATCCCACGAAAAGGCATTTATCTGATTTGGGTTCTAGTTTGGTACCTTCCAAACGTTTAACATATGCCCGTATCCCCAAATCTTCAGGAAAGAGAAACCTGGTTTCCTTCCTGGTCCATATCTCGTATGGAGTCTGTTCAACAGACTTTGACGGAACCTTATTCAAAATAAGTACTGCACTGTATAATGCGTATCCCCAGAAGGATATTGGTAGCTCAGTGCGACTCATCATCGACCTTACCATGTCTAACAAGGTACGGTTTCTCCGTTCAGACCACACCCGTTTAATTGCGGTGTTCCAGGAGGAGTCCACTGTGAAGAATACCATATTCTTTCAAGTAATCTTGAAACTCATAACTTAAGTATTCGCCACCACGGTCTGACCGCCATGCTTAATAATACTCTTGCCTGTTTGTTTTCTACTTCGTGTCGAAACTCTTTGAATTTCTCAAAGTTTCCGACTTGTGTTTCATTAGATACACATAACCATAACGAGATGCATCATCCGTAAAGGTTACGAAGTAATGATATCCACCTCTAGCCTGGCTAGACATGGGCCCACATACGTCACTATGAACGAGGGCTAACAGTTCTGTGGCACGTTCACCTTTACCACTAAAAGGTGATTTAGGCATTTTGCCTAAAAGACAAGATTCGCAGACATCATATGAATTAGGATCAAATCCGTCCAAGTACCCACTCTTCGAAAGTGTGGATATGCGAGTCTTGTTGATGTGTCCTAGACGACAATGCCACATGTAAGCTTCATCTTTTAATTACTCATTTTGAGCCTTTTGTTTGTCATTTTACGTTTAGGAGATTCATTTATATTCAAAATATAAAGACCATTATTTGCAACAGTAGTGCAAATTTCTGCATCATTTTTATATAATAACACCCAGTGTTTCTAAATACAAAAGTGTACCCATGCTGGGTTAACAAAGATACAGATATGATATTCCTAGTTAAACTAGGTATATAATAACAGTTCAAAAGTTTAAGTACATGCCCCGAGGGCAGTTCGAAAACAAAGTTCCTACAGCCAAAAACAGCAACTGGAGTTCCGTTTCCGACTCGTATGTCAACCTCCCCTGAAGCCAGCATCCTGCTATTCTGTAGATCCTGCAAATCAGTACAAATATGAGCAGCACAACCAGAATCAAAAATCCAATTTTTAAGACTAGAAGTAGTCATATTTATTTCAATAACAAACGTACCAGAGGCTAGAGCCTTGCCTGCCTTGATATCCTCCTTTTGTCTTTGCCCACTCGGCAGTCACGTTTCCAGTGACTTTTTTTTGCCGCATTTGAGGCAGACATCTTGAGATTTGTCCCTTGGCTTCCCAGAAGCCTTTGTCAACTTGCCCTTACCCTTGTTCTTATATTTCCTCTTCTTCACCCCTCCAGTGGCCTTGGGCCCAGCCCTTGGCCCCTGAGAGGTCGATGCATAGTGCGCCTCGCGCTTGCCCCCTTTTAGGAGTTCTTTTTCAGACTCCTTCAGCATGGATAACAGCTCTCCAAGAGTGTCATCGGTATCCATCAACTTATAGTTGATTATGATTTGTTTCCAAGTATCGGGAAGTGATTGTAAGATCAAATCTACAGTCAGCTCAGCCTCCAAGACTATTCCCATATTGGCCAACTCATCAATATCGGCGATCATTTGAGTCCCGTGGACCTCAACTGATGTGCCTTCAGTCATTCGGGCGCGGAAGAGTTTCTTCACCAACTCATACCTCTCCATCCGCTTATTGGTGCGGTGGAGATCTTGCAGTCTAGCCATCATGTTATAAGGATCCAAGTCCCTATTCTGGCGACGAAAGTTGAGTCATTGAAGCTAACATAACAGCCTGAGCTGTGTCACAATCCTCGCTGTGAGTTTTCCATAAATCCAGCTCAAGTGGCTCAGTGGGTCTAGGCAGGAGAGGTGTCTGTATAGTATACAGTAGCCTCTCAGCCCCAAGTACTATCTTGAGGTTCATTTCCCAGTCAGCGAAGTTTGTGCCTTTAAAGACATTATCACCCATGATGATGTCACGCACATTTCCCTTGCTAGTCATCTCAACCACGATAGTCTAACTATCTAGTTGACGATAAAATGGGTACAGTCAAACTGTTACAAGAAAAATAACAATGTATTAGTCCAACTAATTCCAATAAATAGACGAAAAAATTTTGAAATACGCGTAAGGCAAAGTATCTGAACGAAATTGCAAATTCACATACTAGCCTCCCACTATTTTCATCAAGTCTCTAACCCTCTGTTGAGAACTCGGGAAATCCTATTTCCTAATGGGCTAGGATCCCGTTAAACACACAAACCTTGACTTTGGCCAACAAGCTGTATGCTACTTAACTAGGTAGATCTCACAGATCAATTGGATCCAATCCAATTCCCAGATCCGGTTAGGTGGACATCCAAGTCCAAAACATATGTACAATACTTATGTCAATGTATCTAATACATTTTCCTAACCTTATCCTCCGAATCATCTAGGCCTTGGCTTTGGCACAACAAACCTAATGATTCCAGTTAAGCGGGACCCATTGACAAGGAAAGTTTCGTAATCAATGTCTTTGGACAAGAAGTGATCTTGACTTTGGCCAACAAATCACAACTTGGACTAGACACCGATGTGGAACAAAACTCTCATGATTCAAGTACATCCTAATTGACAAGGTCTTGACTTTGGCCAACAAACCAATGCCAATTGGATCTTGAACAAGAATCATTCAATGGAAGGATAATCGCTTAATATAGATGAGGGATTTTTGCGTAATTGGCAACCAATTTATTATCTTGTTAGGTCTCATCAACATACACCCTTAAGCATGCTTCTAAAACATCATAAAGCGCGTAAAGTAAATTAATAGTGATATGCGGATGGATATATAAACAACTTGTTCCTAGAACAAATCACTCCCTTTCCTCTCCCCGCTAGCACTATTCTACTTCTACCCAATTACATAATACAATAAGAGAAACCTCATTAACATTGAGGGGAATTAGGTGAGAAGAGAATACAAAGAGATAAAAGAGACAAGGCTGGACACGCAGGTCCAATTTATAAATTCTGAATTTACAATAATTCCTAGAATTACCCTTCCCTTCTAATATCCATCCGATATACACTATTCATTCATCACATACATATATATTCAATCAAGACATGCCTTACAACCAATCTAATCCAATTAATTAGTCTTTGTTAAGTGATCATCCAATGTTCAAACAACGGTTTTTGATTTTGCGCGAGTCCAACTCGTTTGAGAATAAGTACATAATGTACGAATTCGCGGAATTATATCGAACTACCTATTAAATCTAATTTAATTCGTATTCAATACTAATTCAATTAATTTTAATTCCAATTAAATGTTTACACTTTAATGTGCTTTAAAGACTTAGATTTAAATCTAATCTAATTGGGTCTCAAAGCCCAACTAACATCCAATGTTTGTTTAATTAAAGTCCGATGGGCTTTCAATTGATTTATTAAGGCTTGGGCTTTGGTCAATGTGGTCAAACCCAATTGCCAAACCCAAATAAGGAATCACCCTTAAATGCCATAAATCAATTTCAAGCCTATAAGGCCCAATTAAACATAAAAGCCCATTTTACCATATTTGGACTTAATGGAGTGATTTAGGCCAAATTGGATCCAATCCTTTTGGCCCAAATCTACTTGGCCCAACCAAGCCCATTATGCCCAAATATAATAATTCAAGCCAATATTACAATTAAGCCATTAATTAAATTTAATATCCCAATTTTAAAATCCAATTAATTAAAGTGTAAATCCATGATTAATACATTAAAACAAATATTTCCAAAACACCAATTTATTATTAATCATCACTTGTTCAAAACACATGTCCAACATTTATTTGAACAAAAATCAAGTCCATTTTCATGTCCATTACATTCGGCCAAGGGATGATTTTTGTGTCGATTTGTTTTTCAATCCGATTGAATCACTAATCTACGTTCCGTATACGTTTTAAGTCATCCAATGATCTTGTACACAAAAAATTCCAATCCCAAGCAAGGAACATCACATTCGGCCAAGATTAAATTTTTGGGGAAAAATCATCCAATGCATTTTTCTCAAAATTGATTCCATATAACATCATTCTATATACATGTAAGCATATTCATCAAATTTCACAAGAACATGCTTCAATCAATTTTCCAAATTTTAACCTAATGTATTTCATGCTTAACCATGGCTCCATGATACCATTGTTGGTTTCTATTATATGTCCCAAGGAAAGATTAAGCATATGAAATACAACAAAATGAATATATAATAAACTTGAAGCATGGCGGAATCATACTTACAAAGCTTGTGTGATGAAGAAGATGAACAAAGATGGAAGCCCAAGTTCCTTGAAGTTTCGGCCAAGAGGAGGAAATGGATGAAAGCTCCAAGCTTTGTGTATTCCAAGCTCCAAGGTGGTTTCCCTATCACCTCATTTGATTCCAAGATGTGCTAGCAAAAAAAAATGAAGAAAAAATCTTCCTTTGCCTTAGTGAAGTTTCGGCAATGGTGAGAGAAAAGGGAGAGCTTTTCTTTTTGATAATTCTTTCTAAAAGAATAATAATGATATCAAATACCAAATATTTGGTATATGGCTTTTCCAAAAATTCAAACTCAAATTTCCCTCCAAAAGCCTTTAATTGGCTCCACCAACTTCTTTCATGAATAGTGACATCTAGTCACTTTAATAAAGTGACTTGTGACATCCATCAACTAGTCATGTCAAGTGATGTGACTTGCGATGATGTGACTTGCGGGTCCCACTCGTTTCAAAATACGAATGTGTCCAAAACACTTTCGGGCTCGGTTTCGCTAATTCCGAATTAACGAATTTCCGTCGCGACGTAAATTAAATAATTATGCCTAGCGAAATCACTATTCACGTCGCTAACGAATTAATTCTAAATTGATTCGTTTGCCCGAATTAAAATCCGATTTTAATTCCGCGTCGAAATCTAATTTCATTTAATATATCGAATATATTATTTTACCGATTAATTCCAAATTAATCGTTCTCTCTCAAAATAAGGCATTTTATCCAAGATAAAGTTTCTCCGTAATTAATCCAAGATTAATAAAGTTCGAATCAAATATCATAGGTGAATCTTCAGGGAAGCGACCCGAGAGATGTCCGGATATGTGGCAGTAAATACGGTAGTCGGATGATCCGAACACGTACGTACCTAGTACTACGTTTTTACCGATTTACAAGACAAGGTTGGCTTCTAGCAAAGCGCGATGCCTACCCAATTCTCCAGAAATATTCTTATAGGAATATTAGATCTATATCAAGCGTAGTATACCGTAGTATTGCGTACATCGATCCAGTGTCGTATGATCACATGTTAGGCCTGGGGCTGGAAATATGTCTGCCCCGTACGAAACATATATCGGACATCAAGCAACTAGTCTCTTTAAATCGGACAATCCTGACCTAGTCATATTGTCCCGACGGTTGCAACCTTTTATAGAGCACTAGTTCTGTATCCTGCGCGATCATCAACTCCATATGTCTGAAGTGACACTTCCATCTTGACATCACACCCAGTACACTACGATTCCCGATAAACCCAGAAGTGGTGAACACAGAACCGGTTAAAGCCCCCAACCACCAAAACCAAAGTTTACCGATTGTCGCAAGTACTAGCGATGCAAGTCTCAGGTTAAGACCATATACACCTACCCTGATGCGGCCTCCCATAGACACGCAGACATACTACCAATGGGATTCCGCGGGGTCTATCCAGAGCGAAGTCTTTTTCCGTACCATCGGTAAAACATAACCTCTTATCGCACTTGCATAAGTATCCTATACTTAAATATATGAGAACTATGCTGTTGTGCCCTCACAACGTGCACAAGTGCAATACTAGTCTATTCCGCATTATCGATGTCCTATCTCGATAATACTCCGACTAGGGATATTTAATGATTAATCCTTTATGTATTGATACTGTCTCATATCATCTCAATACGGAACTAATCATATGGACTTTCGCCATTTATATATCAAAGTAAATAAATTACAAAATGGCAAAAGGCAATTTCATTATCACATAGTTAATTTTGTACAATAATACAATATCATTTACAAAACAGTGACGCTATGGGTCATAATGTCTAACACTCAGTTGGCCCAGGTCGCTTCTTCCCCTATGCTTTTTATACCCGTGGGGTCTTTTGGACTTTGTTTTATTTTTCTGATTTCTTTTTTTTCTTGGCAGGCAAATTATTTGGCGGCCAAAAACAAAGACCTTTTCATAAGCCTCTTATCCGAGGGAGGCCAGGCCCAGAGACTTCAAAACCGGCTTTCTGAAGTGGATGCCAAGCTGGCTAGTGCAGAAGAGAAGAATAAGGACCACGAGCTGGCCGCGGTTGAATCCTTCAAAACAAACAAGACGCTCATGGCTTCCACCGTTCTGGAGCGTAAAAATGCCGAGGAAGCTAGAGCGGATTTGGCGAAGGCTCAGGCTGAGATTAGGATCCTCCAGGTGGGGATATGCAGTGTGGAGTCCAAGTTGCGGGGCAATGACGAGGAGTTGGAATGGGTCCGTGCCGATTTTAAGAAGAAAGTGCTTGAAATGGAGGCCGAGAGGGACTCTATTCGTTTTGAGGGGGTCAGTAATTGTGCGGAAATTATTCCCTTGGTGTTGCCCGACCTGGATATGGGGTACATTCATGCCGCCATCCGTTTTTGTAAAGGGGAGATATCAAATGAGGATTTTGAGAAATGACTACCTTTCTCCCCCGAGGCCGAGATGGACCCTGTCCCAATTTCGGTTGCTCCAGTCTCTCAAGCTCCCCCAGAAGACCGTCCCGTGGTTCCTGTCTTGGAAGAGTGCCGCCCCGTGGATCCTATCTCATTCCCTGAAGTTTTTGCCAGGGCTGCCCAGGATGCCGCTGTTCCTTCTGAGGCCGAGTCAAGTCATCTACCACCCGAGCTTGAGGAAGAAGCAATTGCCCCTGCGCGGGCTGATTGACAAAGAGTGACCCGAGGAGGGCCCTGTGTAGACTTAAATTTTTTTTTTTTGCTTTGCCTGTAACGACCTTTTTTTTTATAATCATACTTACATGAATGTTTTCTCTGTTCCTTTCATTTTTTGGTCTTTCACAATTTGTTTCGATTTCTATTCTGCAAACGATCATTTGAGGCCCGCCCATGAGGGGATAACCCGACTCAGAGCTGGGAGTCGTACTTGGCCCTGGGGGACTTGTGTACCCAATCCAAAGAAGCTGACTCGGTGGGACGTAACCCGACCCCGAGCTGAGAGGAACAAAGCTCGGGGGGGAATGTTACGTCAGTCCAGAAAAGCTGACTCGGTGGGACGTAACCCGACCCCGAGCTGTAAGAAATACTATGGTCCCCTCGGCGGAACAAAATCCAGCCCCGAGCCGTATGACCAAATGGCCTCGGCGGAACAAAATCCAGACCCGAGCCATATAACCAAGTGGCCTCGGCGGAATGAAATCCAACCCCAAACCGGTTAATCTTTTTAGGACATTTAGAAGGAAATCCTCTTTTAAAGCCCTACTGAGTCTGGCACGGGCGTCCCCTTACCAGTCCAATGAAAAAGAAAATTTATGACAAATAAAATAAAAAGGTGGGGGTGACTTAGCACTTGTCCCAAAGCAAAACGTTAAAGTGTAAATAACAGCACGGATGTCTCAAACAGCGTCCTGTCTGAGGCCTCCAAAACACAATTCTGAACCTTTCAATTCCGCGTCCTGGCGAACCAGGATTTGGATCAGAGAGCATTTTGAACGGTAAGGGCACATCCTCTGTACGTCAGGTCACTATGGAGCCTGCGTATTGCACGAGGGCTTCTCCTTACCACGCTGGAGTAAATACACGCCACGGGGGCACAACGCCTCCCCGTGCTGCGCCTCTCTTGGATCCAAATGATGGATGGATCAAAGAGTGCCCGAGATGCTAAGGTAACATTCCTCCTTAAGCCCGGTATCACTGGAGCAAGTAATCATCACGGGGGCATAGTTTCTCCCCGTGTTATGTTTTCTTACGGATCCATTGCATCGATTATGTGAGGATCAGTGTTTGAAACACTAAGGGCATGTTCCTTATGTTCGGTAACACTGGAGCAAGCAAACGCCACGGGGGTATCATCTCTCCCTGTGCTATGCTTCTCATGGATCCTATTACATCGAGTATGTCCCCGGATACTCCGAGGACCCCGAGCTTGAAAGAGAGGGTTCCGGGGGAGTGTCCTGTTCCCGACCCTGAGCTGAGAGAGATGGATCTGGGGGAATGTCCCGTCCCCAGACCAAAAGCATGACTCGGTGGGACTAAGACCCGACCCCGATCTGAGAGGAGCACTTGGCCTCGTCGGAACGTAATCCAGCCCCGAGCTGTATGACCAAACGAGTAGGGATTCATGAGTGCCTGAGTTTTTAAAGGCATATCTCTCTATGTTTTGACGATTCTGGAGTAAGTGGGTTCGGCAGGGGTATTGTCCCTTTTATTGCTATGTTCTCTTTGTGTTTCTTGGCTTTTGTGTTTTTGGCACTGGTCTATCGTACTCAATTATGTCCCCGGGGTTTTGAGAGCGGGTGAGAAAAAATGTTTTATTCATATTTGGGGGCATACTGCCCTTCTTACAACTCCCTATCCGGCCCTTTTTCGGGTTGTTTCGGAAGAAATAGGGGAAAGAGAATCTACTGAAAGTATTTCCTCAACATCTCGGCATTCCATGGTTTCTTCAATCGCGTGCCGTTTCGCTGTTCTAAAACGTAGGTGTCTGGTCTTACCACCGCTGTGATTTTATAAGGCCCCTCCCACTTGGCACCTAATGAGCCCTACTCTTGTCTCCGAGTATTTAGGGTGACCCTTCTTAACACTAAGTCACCTGGGAGAAAGGAGCGGGTCCGAACTTTTTTGTTGTAGAAGCGGGCCATTCTTTGCTGATAGATTGTTGTTTTTATGGCTGACTTTTCTCTTTTTTCTTCGATTAGGTCGAGGTGATTTTTGATGAGTTCTTCGTTCTGTTTATTTCCAAAGTGGCGGACCCTGTGGGTTGCTACCCCGATTTTGCTGGGATGACTACCTCACATCCGTATGATAGGGAAAACGGTGTCTCCCCTGTGGAGTCTTTGTAGGTCGTTCGAGGTGCCCATAGCACCTCTGGTAATTCATCGACCCATAAGCCCTTGCATGATCCGAGCCGAACTTTTAGGTTTGCCTTGATGGTTTTGTTTGTTGCTTCGACCTATCCATTTGACTTGGGATGGGCTGGTGAGGTGAATTTCAGAGCGATCTGGAGGTCTTCGCAGAGTTTCCTGAATCCTTTGCTATCGAACTATTTTCCATTTTCGGTGATGATTGCTTAGGGATTCCGAACCTGCAGATGATATTCTTCTTTAAAAACTCTGTGGCCTTTTTTTCTGTGATGGTGGATAGTGGCTCGGCCTCCACCCATTTGGTGAAGTAGTCAATGGCCACAATTACGTACTTTGCCTGTCCTCACCCTTTTGGCATAGGTCCTATGATATCCAATCCCCACTGTGCAAAAAGCAAAAGCTTGGTCAGAGTGGTTAGCTGTTCCGCTGGTTGATGGTGGAGGTTGGCATTTTTCTGGCAACCTTCGCATTTCTGAGCTATCCTCATGCCTTCTTGATGCATGGTCGGCCAGTAAAACCCCTGCCTTAAGGCTTTAAAGGCGATTGATCTTCCTCCGACATGACTTCCGCAGATGCCCGCATGGATCTCTCTGAGTACATAATCTGCTTCATCTTCTGTTAGACATCTCATGAGGGGTACGGTGTAGCCTCTTCGGTAAAGTACCCCCTCGATTAGGGAAAACTTGGTGCTTTTGAATTTTAGCTTCCTGGCCTCCTTCTTTTCCTCGGGTGGTTCCCCCGTTTCTAGGTATTTTCTAATTGGCCGCATCCATGAATTTTCGTTTTCCTTTTCCAGTATATCTACCTCCAACTCCCCTATATTTTTCTCTCGGAGGCATATAAGAGGGATCATTTTGGGGTTCTCAGCCTTTATTGAGGATGCGAGCCGAGCTAAGGAGTCTGCTTCACAGTTGTCTTCTCGCCTAATTTGTTCGAAGCGTACGTCCCCCATTTTTCCGACCATCTTTTTTACCTCGTCCAGGTAGGCTATCATGGGTGGCTCTCTGGCTTGAAATTCTCCTTTTAGCTATTGAATGGCTAGCTGAGAGTCACTCCTTACCACCACGTTGCGGACTCCTACCACCGTGCATAGTCTTAGCCCGGCCAGGATCGCCTCGTATTCGGCTTCATTGTTTGTGGCTTTGAAGGCAAATTTCAAGGTAAACAACACCTCTTCTCCTTCACTGTTTTTCAGTGCGATTCCTGCCCCATTGTTCTGTGAGCTAGTAGACCCGTCTACTGATATTTCCCATTTTCTTTCCTCCGTAGTCAATATTTGGGGTTCCGTGAGTTCCGCAACAAAATCTGCCAAGGTCTGCCCTTTTATTGCTAACCTTGGGAGGTAGGAGATGTCGTGCTCTCTTAGTTCCACCGACCATTTCATTAGCCTTCCCGAGGCTTCTGATTTTTGCAAGATCTGTCGCAGGGGGTAATTGGTGTAAACTCCAATAGGGTGGGCCTGGAAGTAAGGTCGTAACTTCCGTGCTGTAGTGATCAAGGATAGGGCGACTAGTTCATGCATGGGATACCGGGTCTCGGCATCCAGCAGAGCTTGGCTGACATAGTATACTGGTCTTTGGATCTGGTCGGCCTCTTGCACCAGTACCGAACTCACTGCGTGTTTTGAAACGGCCAAGTACAAGTATAATGTCTCTCCTGGGAGAGGTTTAGCCAGGAGTGGGGGCTGTGCTAGATATTGTTTTAGCTGCTGGAAGGCTTCCTCGCATTCTGGTGTCCAGCCGATCCCCTTTTGGGCCTTCTTGACGATTTTGAAGAAGGGGTGGCATTTGTCAGTTGCCCTAGAGATGAATCGGTTGATCACGGCGACCCTGACTGTTAGACTTTGTACCTCTTTAATTGTTCTGGGGGATTTTAAATCCAGCACGGCTTGTATCTTCTGGGGGTTGGCTTCTATGCCTCGGGAACTCACCATGTAGCCTAAAAATTTTCCTGAGGCCACTCCGAATGCACACTTCTCTGGATTGAGTTTTAAGATGTGTTTTCTCAGCAATTCGAAGGTTTTCTTTAGGTCAGTCACGTGATCTCTTGGTTCTCTGGACATTGTTATCATGTCGTCCACATATACCAGCATGGTTGTGCCGATGAGTGGTTTAAAAACTTTGTTGACCAACCTTTGGAAAGTTGCTCCTACATTTTTTAGTCCGAATGGCATTACCTTGTAACAGTATAGTCCTTGATCGGTGATAAAAGTTTTCTTCTCCTCGTCTGCAGGATGCATCCTGACCTGATTGTACCCTGAGAAGGCATCCATGAAGCTTAGTGGAAAGCTGTCTACCAGTTGATCCACGTTCGGCAGAGGAAAGCTGTCTTTTGGACATGCTTTATTAAGGTCGGTGAAATCTACGCACATTCTCCATTTTCCGTTAGACTTTTTCACTAATACCACGTTCGACACCCATTCCGGGTATTTGACTTCTCTGATGAAGCCAGCTTTTAACAGCTTTTCTACTTCGGACGCCGCTGCTCTGCATCTTTCTTGATTGAAGATTATTCTCTTCTGTTTGACTAATTTGTGCGATGGGTTTACCACCAAGTGGTGACTGATGAACTTTGGGTTGATCCCGGGCATGTCGTTGTGTCCTCACGCGAAGATGTCTGGGTATTCTTGCAGACATTTTAACATGCTCTTTTTTAGGATTTCGTCCAAGTTCTCCCCTATCTTTATGCTTTTTTCTGGTCCGAATAGTTTTATTTCTTCTAATTCTTCAGCTGCCCCTAGCCGGGCTATTTTATCCGGGTGAGGGCCCAGGTCCTTTCTTGTGTTTCCCTCGTCTCCCCCCTTTGTCTCTTTCTGGTGCCTTCTTCGATGCAGAGGGTTTCTCGCGAGAGAGTGGTGAAACAACTACGGGCTATCTTCTGACTTCCGCATAAGATTCTGATTCCTTCTCGGGTGGGGAATTTCAATTTTAAGTAATAACAGGACATCACAGCCTTGGTCTTCATCATGAACGGTCGGCCGACAATGGCTTGGTAACTGCTCAGGCAGTCCACCACGGTGAAATTTACTATGATTGTCCGGGTCCGGGGGTGAGCTCCGATTGTTGTTGCCAGTTGTATTTTCCCTAGCGGGACGACCGTTGAGCCTCCGAAACCGTATAGGGGGTGCTGTCATTAGTCAGGGTAACGTACTCCACTCCCAGGTTGTCTAAAGCTTCTTTGGCGATTATGTCTACCGCACTTCCGGGATCTACCATGATTCTATCCACCTCTGTGCCACCGATTGTCGCTTTGATTATCAATGCATCGTCATGGGGGAAACTCACCCCTCGGGCATCTTCGTTGGTGAACATAATAGGCATCGATCGATTCCCTTACGATACTGGGGACCTTTCCGTTTCTAGTACCTCTGCCCCCTGAATTCGGCTATAGCTCTTTCTTGACAGGTTGGAGTCTCCGGCCAGTGTTTTCCCTTCTGCGATGACGTTCATCTGTCGGCTTCGTGCCCTTTGTTTGGCTACCATGGCCTCATGGTCGATATAACTATTTAGATACCCATTTCGGGCCAGGTCTTCCATCTGTTCCCGCAGATCCTTGCATTCGTCCGTCGTGTGTCCCTTTAGATTGTGATGTACGCAGTAAGACTTCTTGCTCCTTTTATCAGGGGGGAATCTTCTGAGGTCGGGTTCTATTAGGAGGCCTTTTTCCTTGTATCTCCATGATGATCTGCCCCGGTGGCTTGTTCAAGAGAATGTACGCTTCTTCTCGGACTACGTGATTTACTTAGGTCGAGACCCCTCTTTCCTGATCCCTCCGAGGCATCGGTTTGAATTCTTTGGGCTTCGGTTTGAATTTCTTGAACTCCCTGTCCGGTCGGAGAGGGGCCTCTGCCCTTGTTGTTCTTTCTCGGGTGGTCGTCCCCCTTCGAGAGATCTTTTCTTCGCTTTCCAATGAGACAAATTTCCGGGCTACCTCCAAGGCGGTAGCATAATCCGGCGTGTCCTGGATTCTTAGGTGAGTCCATAACTTCCCGACTTTTAGGGCTCCCTTTAAACTTTCCAGGGCTTCTAAGGACTCGTATCCTCCGACTTCTAGTACCATGTTGTGGTACCTCTCTATAAAAGTTTTCAGGGGTTCGTCATCTCCTTGTTTCATGAGCCTTAACTCTCCAATTATCTTCTTAGGAGTGCAAGCTCCTTTAAAGTGTCGGACGAATGACTTTTTAAGCTGTGTGAAGCTCCCGATGCTCTCCGGTGCCAGGCTTCTATACCATAATAGGGCGGGTCCGCCTAAAGTCAAGGGGAACACTTTGCAGACAGCGTCTCCTACTACTCCCTGAACTTCCATTAATAGGGCAAAACTTTCGATGTGAGACTTTGGGTCGGGGGCGTCTCCTGTGTCGGTCTCACGGCTTTCTCCCCACTTGGTCATCTCTTTCTTTACCCAAGATTTTATTTTGTCGTCCACGCTGTTTTGTCTCCTGTGGCTCTCCTCGTACCGGTTGTTTCGGGTGCGGTTTTCTTCATGTCTTGAGACCCTTCGTATAGTCTCGTCACGCTCTGCATTCCTTCCTCGGCTGTTGTGGAGGCTGTCATAGGAGGGATCTGGCGAGGATTCCCTTTCTTCTTCCCATGTGTCTTCGGTCTGCGAATCTCTTCCTACTACTATAGATTTTACCTCGTGGGGTCCCCTTCCTCTGGGCTCGTCGTCTCCACTTGTGTCTACAACCCTTTTCCCCTCTGCTACCTCGCCTCTTCTTTGGCGGGTCTCGACTTCAAACCTTTTATTGTTTATTCCTTCCATTCTTTCTAGTCGGTCTGCCATGGATTTCATGCTTTCTTCTACTTTCTTCATCCAGTCTGCAGTTGAACTCCCTGGTGACCGGTGATTTCCGCCTTCCGCCATTGTCTTATCACGTGTACTGCTTTTTGTTAAGATTCCCCATAGACGGCGCCAACTGTTGACGGCTGATTTTGGTCTCAGGGTAATATAGGAATATTACCCCAGGACAATCCTCCCTCAATAGTGAATTTGTTTGGTTTATGGGGGAACCAAAAGCAAACTTAGCAGGAAAAGTAGATAATACGCCAATCGACAAGAAGATTTAACGTGGTTCGGTGGATTTTGATCCCACCTACGTCCACGGGCACAAAAAGGATGATACTTTTATTGCTGAAATATACTTCTCAGATCTGTTCGTGTTTACAAATCTAATCACAATGAAATTGATAATGATTCTGATGCCCCCTTTTACAGATACTCTACCCTTCTATTTATAATGGTGAAGAAATCAGATCCTCCATGTTACAAGAATTCCCAATCTGGGATGGTTTCCTTTATCTACAAGGTTTTATGTTTGAAAACTTCCCCTACTTTCTTTATCCTACTAGGACTCTGGCTTACCAGCTTACCCTTCGAAGATAGGATTACTTATTATCTTATCTTGTAAGGACAGAATACCTTGTTTTCCCGTACGTGTTATGTTCGGTTCGTATGTGGTCGGTTTGCATGTGGTCGGTCATGATGGTCTTTTGTCCTGAGAATGTCTCCCGATTTTACATGTGCCCGGTCATAATCCAAAGTGGTCGGTCATGTACCTTCAAGTGCTCGGCTTGGATGATGTCAGTTATGTTGATGATTTTACCGAGAAGGATTTACCTTTTTTACCCTTATCATACTGTTTTAATGCCTGGGGACCTAAAAATACCGCCAACATAATGTATGCGTCTTCTTTTGTGTTTATAATCAGAATCAACGTGATGTGTTGGAGTTGTGGTGTTATATGTTCCATGGACAATTTTACTATTGCAGTAGAATTTATTGTAGCTTGTGAAACTGCAAGGGGATCTGTGGATAAGTTGGTTCGTTACTGAGTTTGGTCTTGTGCTTTATATAATGAATTTGTACCCTATTATACTCGGTACAGCGGGACCTTGTCAAGCTTACAACCGCTACAACTTGAAGAAACTCAGTAAAAGAATCATAGACATATGAGTTTTCTAACAACGTGAAATGTTCACATTATTAGAAATGGCATATAGGAAAGTTGTCGTAGTCTATAGAACTGCTTAAAGTTCTCACTTTAGAGTGTCAGTATTATGGATGTTTTTTTTTAAAAAATACATTTAAAGACGATTAGCATGGGATATCATCAGAATAGACACTAAAGCAAGTGGAGGTTATTGGAGTATGGTGTTCTGAACTCCATACCGATGCATAGGAATAGTGATTATACCATTATAATATCGATATATAGTATTATTCTTGTATTGGGGTTAGTGCTCCAAATGTCATTCTATATTGTATTTATGACATGTTCATAGATATGTATAAGGTTCGATTACGGTTGAAAATCGTAACCCAACCTTAAGTTGAAATTGCAACCGTATTTTTTAACTGGATTGAACTGTTGAACCGTAATTAATTTTTTATAAAATAAAATAATTTAAAGTGTTATAAAATAATGAAAAATTAAAGATTTATTAAACCATACATTGATGATTGATGGAAAAATAGAAAATGTAAATTAATTAATTCATTATTAAAATTAAAAAAAAAAACTTACACTTAATGAAGTTGCCTACTTATCCTCTTGGGGTGTAGAGGGATCAAAACTCACGTAACTCTATTACATTATATTTTTAATAATTTACCCAATTTTCGTTTTATTCATCCTGATCCGGGGAAGACTGTGTAGTCCTTGAGCCTTTGGTATTAGTTGTGTCTTTGTTATCACACAAATCTTCAAACGTTTCAAGCTCATTTTCTTGTTGATGATGATCCGCCCTACACTAATCATCAAGACATGTTTGAGCTTATAACGTCTCTGGTTTCAACCTTGATCTTTTGTCTTCAAGAATATTGTCGCCCTTACTAAATCAATTAAGAGTATATTTATAGTTTTTTTATGATGCCTAAAATGCCCATAAAATATAGTTGTTTGGGGGGATAATTTAGGGATTTTTATTATTTTATATTATAATTATATTTTAGATATCAAAAAAGAGTTGTTAGGCTCAATTTGAGCTTAACGACTCTCTTATTTTTTGACCGACTGGCTCAATTTGAACTGTTACGGTTGCATAACACCGTTCAACCATAACGTCTTTTTAGCCAACCGGTATGGTTGAAACTGTAACAATTAACAGTTGAAATAGTAACAGTAATGTTACGGTTTCAATCATACTAACCGCCTATGTTGGATAATATGACCCATAGCGTCACTATTTGCACAGATCATTATGTTGTTGTAGCAAATTAACTATGTAATAAGGAAATTGCACTCTCATCATTTGTGATTAGATCACCATAGATATATAAATGAAGAGAGGTCCATATGATTAGTTCCTGGATTGAGATGATATGAGACAGTATCAGTCCACGAAGGATTAATCATTAAATATCCCTAGCCGTAGTATTATCGAGACTGGACATCGATAATGCGGAATAGGCTAGTATTGCACTTGTGTGCGTTGTGAGGGCACAACGACATAGTTCTCATATATATAAGTGTTGGAGACTTATGCAAGTGCGATAGGAGGTCGTGTTTCACCGATGGTACGGGAAACAGCTTCGCTCTGGATAGACCCCTCGGAATCCCATTGGTATTATGGATATGTGTCTATAGGAGGCCGAAATCAAGGTAGGTGTGTATAGTCTTAACCTGAGACTTGCATCGCTAATACTTACGATAATCGATAAACTTTAGTCTTGGTGGTAGGGGGCTTTGACCAAGTTCTGTGTACACCACTTCTGGGTTTATCAGAGAGTCGTAGAGTATTGGGTGTGATGTCGAGACGGAAGTATCACTCCAGTCATAGTGGAGATGATGTCACGCAGGATACGGTATTAGTGCTCTTAAGTGATGCGCATCCAATCGTGATATTATGACCAGGTCATGAATATCCGATTATAGAGACTAGTTACCAGACGTCCGATATGTGCTTCGGACGGGGCAGACACTTATCCAGCCCCAGCCCTAGCACGTGACTATCCGATACTGGGCCGATACGCACAATACGATTGTATACTACGCTTGATATAGATCTAAATATTCTTAAAAGGATATGTCCGGAGAATTGGGATGACTTGGTGCTTTGCTAGGAGTTGACATTGTCTCGTAAATCGGTAGAACGTAGTACTTGGTACGTACGTGATTTGGATACACCGACGACCGTATTTATAGCCAACTTATCCGGAGATCTCATGGGTCGCTTCCCGATAATCCACCGATGACGCACAACTCGCACTCTTGAATAATCTGGGATTATATAGAAGAGAGAGAAAATTAATCTTGGATTAATTACGGAGATATTTTATCTAGGATAAAATATCGTCTAGAGAGAGATAACGATTAATTTGGAATTAATCGGTAAATTAATATATTCGATATATTAAAAGAAATTAGATTTCGACGCGGAATTAAAATTAGATTTTAATTCGGGCGAACGAATTAATTTAGAATTAATTCGTTAGCGACGTGAATAGTGAATTCGCTATGCGTAATCATTTAATTACGACGCGACGGAAAAATCGTTAATTTAGAATTAGCGAACCCGAGCCCGAGTGTGATTGCGAGTGCATTCGTATTTCGAATTCGAGTGCGGCGACGCAAGTCACATCAAGCGTCAAATCTAACGTCAAGTCATTCATCACATCAAGCGTCAAATCAAACGTCACTTTGAGTGATGTAATTGATTGATTGATTGATGTGATTGAGTTGATTGATTGATTGACACCATCAAATCACTTTAATAAAGTGACTATGAATAGTTGATGGGTGTAGGTGTAATAGTGAAAGTTGGTAGGAGCATTTACCATTTGATTTATTTGATTTATTTTTGGTAAATGCTTTGCTTTTTATTTGAAAAATATATAAACCTTTTTTGGAAAATGGTTTGACTAACTATTACACAAATCCATCTCTCTCTTTTTCATTCTCTCTCTCACGCCCAAGGGGCAAAAGTTCACTGTTTTTTTCTTTGTAAAAACCGTGACTTCAAGGGAGGCAAGAGTGGGTTTTTGTGGCAAAAACTCAAGTGCTAGCACACTTACGAGTCTTGCGAAGGTGGTAGGGAGGTTCACCCATGAGCCGAGATCCGTTTGACGAAGCTTGGAGCTCCGTTCATCAACTCAAATTTCTGTTTTTCCAGGCAGTGGACTGCCACCAGTGGGCGTGAAAGGCAGTGGCTTTTTGGCTTCGATTCGTCTCCAAATCGACTCAACCGATCGATGTGAGTATTCCGCTACCTCCGTTGATGTGTTCACGCATTATTTCATGTCTTGATTTGATCTTGGGACCTATATAAAACTCAACAGCCTAAACCAGCAGTTGGTTTTTAAGCCAACCTTTCGATTTGGTTATGGTTTGAGGTCAACGGTTCAATTACTGTTGGTCAACGATTTGGTTATGATTTGAAACCATAACCGTGTGCATGCCTACCTATTCATGAACATGAGCAATCCTTTTTTTGTAATATTACTCATTGATAGTACTACCTCTTCTCTTTTATGTACATATTCAATCTAATCCAGTTTAGATCGAAACTAATTGAGGGTTAATGATGCATATATTAGACAAAGATTCGAGAATATGCATTAGTCATATAGTTACAATGAGATTTGTAATTGACATTGGGAGATGTCACTACTTGTGTTATATCCCCAAATAAAGTTCTTGGTCGAAATTTGCTGACAGGAGTCAGTTAATAAAATCTGTTGAGACCACTATATATAGTATATCGAGATTTGATCCGATGATTTATCCTAGTAAACCATGAATCTTGGGAGACTTGTATATATAGTCATGTAGTGTTCACTTGATAAGTACTGAATGACTCATCAGAAATATTCTTAATAGATGTCACATCAACATCAACATCAACATCAACATCAATCTTCTCGAATTGAATATCATATGTGGTTTTTTGACTTGAGATCCCACTATGAATGTATGAGTGATCCTCCACACTTTGACAATAATCACGTCATCGGTCAATTTAAATCAAACCTCTGTCTATTCATGAGATGTGGATCGATCCATCGATCCTGTATGTAGGGCTCAGATGTTGATTTCATAAACTTTTAAGTCCATAGCCGCGATTCATAACAGAATCAAGTTCCGAATATTATTAAGAGATCACGAATATGTCGCAACATATGAATTTTATATTACGAAGAATTGACGTTTTATTCATATCTCCGATACAATTCGGAATGAATATACTTTTTGATTAACAAAACTGCTTCACCACAAGCAGAATGCAACAAACAGGCATTGGTATGGAAGTACTTGTGCATTCAAGTATATGTTAAATGGTGCAAAATCAATAGCACAAGCAGTTGGCTGCCTAAGGAAGACGGCAGATTCTATTTGTCCGTACACAAAATTACTTTAAAGAAAAAATAGTATAGAATACATCTTTCTAGGCATAACATTACAAAATAGAATATTGTCTCAAGGAAGCTGCGGCTGAGACGAGAAATTTTAAGGGTCCTGGGATTCTTGTTCTGTTTGAATATTCATAATCTGGGAAAGCACAAGCCTAGAGAGCTCACTGATGGCAGCAACTTGATAATCATTGGACTCCCTATTCCTTGACCAACCTGGTGATTGTGAATTTAACGTGGTGTACTCAGTTGCAGCAACCTTTGTCTTTCTCGATGTGGTAAGAGCTTTCTCCAAATCTGACTGTGAAAGTGGCCTTGGAGCCTGAGAAGGAATCATGGTCCAAGAACCTTGGTAAGAATAGGCCATAATATCTAGCTATAGCATACATATTTAATTGCAAAAGTGATTCACTTTGCCTACTATCTGAACAAATATAATGTTTCCAATTACTAATATCCTAAACCCTCTATTATGTTCATACCTATTTAGGTAAGACGGACAAAAATGTACCTTATATTCAAGTTGATTCATTGTTGATTGCAGGGATGGCCCATAAAGGGCGAGAACAGCAAGATTAACTAAATATGAATTAGAAAGACTATAAATTTCAAATTTCATGATACAAAAATTTGTCGTCCTCTCATATGTTATGTAAGACGCCAATCATACAGCAGTAGGTCTTTAGGTCGTTTATAAAATACAACAGCACCAGCAGATGTAGAGATGTAAGACAAGCTTACAAGAATTGATATATAGATATATGATGGGGAAGATGTATGACAATCATTACGAAGCGCCCCAATGGTTATTTAATTTATTTTTATAAGAAGCTGATTTAGTGGAGCATTATTCATTTGGAAAATGATAAAATTGTTTGATACCACTTGTCTAAGGTCAATTAAAATTTGCATCAATCTACCCACAAGCTAACCTTGACAAAATAAACAAAGAGAATAAAAAACGAGGGAGAATAAAAAGGATATCCTTACAGCTGCTGGTTTCCCCTTACGCTCCTCATCTAGTAGTTCCCTAATAGGAAAGTAGGCTGCTTTCTTGCAAACTTCAAGAAGATCTGAACCCGTACATCCCCCACACAAACTGGCTAAATAGTTAAAGTCTATGTTTTCTTCGACACTCTCACCCTTCAAAATCACCTTTAATATCTCTGCCCTCTCCCTGCTGTCTGGCATCCCAATTTCAAAGGCTTGAGGAAGACGCCGAAGTATTGCTTCATCAAGTTCTGATGGACGATTAGTCGCCGCAAGAACCATCACACGGGCATTTTCTATTATAAACAAAAACAAATTTAAAAAAAAAATGCCCTGGCCTATATAGGTTGACTAAAGAACATACTTGGGACAATCACTTAAAATTAAAGATATGAATATGAAGCTGCTTAGAGATTTTAAATTTTCCTTGAAAGAGAAACACTCACGATCTGTTGTAAATCCATCCCATAAAGCCATAAACTCGGTCTTCATATTTGTCAATGCTTCATGGTCTGTAGTACGACGCTGACCCAAAAAGCTGTCAACCTCATCAATAAATATAATAGCAGGCTGGAGTTTATAGGCCAAGCTAAATACAGCAGCCACTGCAAACATGCAAAATATCAATAAAAACCCACTGTTAAGCATCACACTCTCTGCAAAAGAATGCGAAAATTCCAAAGCCAGCTACAAAACTCACTTCTCTGTGTATATGTAGTCAACACTTGCTCAGTAATTTTTGAGAAATGAAATATGTCCAAAATCACATGGCACAGACAGTGAGGTGGAAAAGGAATGAAGAATCAAGAAGATGGCCACTTCAAATAACCAATTTGATCAGAAAGGTTTTCCATCTTCATGTACAAAGTCCAATTTCACTTTATAACCAAAGAAATAATTTCATAGTCACATTTTTTTAACCGCAAATATATGGTAAATTAGTATAGTCAAACTAATTTTAGTAACATATAATCAATAGGATGCATTAACACAATAAAGCATATAATGTATTATACACTCACCGAGTTTCTGAGCATCACCAAACCACTTGCTCATCAAATTGGATATCCTAACATTAATGAAAACAGCTCCAGACTCTCTTGCAATAGCCTTGGCAAGCATGGTCTTTCCCGTACCAGGCGGTCCGTATAACAGAACTCCTTTCTGGGGGCCAAGAAGCTTCCCGTGCGAAAACAACTCAGGCCTCCGCAAAGGAAGAATCACCAATTCATATAAAGATTGCTTGATAGTTTCTAATCCCCCAATAGAGTCAAATTCCACGTCAATGTGGTCAGGATTTATAACATCACATGCTATTACATCCTAATTGAAAATATTAACAGAAATATAATAAATTATCAAATAACGAGAATAAATTCATTGTAAAAATAATAAATAAAAAGGGGGGAAAACTTGCCTCGTAAGGATTGGTTTGAACAAGAGGGCGACCCAAGCGTTTGGCAATTTCCTTTTTGTGTTCAAGGGCTTTCTTAGAGGCTTCACGGTTTGGGTCAAGGTGTCGGAGCCCCACGAAAAGAACCAAACAACTAACGGCTGCACTCGCGGCGTATAAAATTAGTTCCTGTAAGAACTTTGTCTCTGTAGAGCTTCCCATTTTCTTCACCATCTACTTTCAGTAAGTAATATTTAAAAATATATAATAATTTAGAAGTTTCTTGTTAATCTCTGTGCCAGCGAGGCCATGCGTTAGGGTTTTATACACCAAGAGGAAGAAGAGAGTAATTTCGTATATCGTTGGGGACGACGAAAGGTTTCTTAAGGTTATCTGGGCCGGGCTGGGTCGGGCAAGCTTTTGAATACTGGCCTCGGGTAATGTTATATTTGCGCCGGGCTGAGCTCACAACAACCTCAACTGCCGAGGCATATGTTGATGTCTATTTGAATTACTAAATTGGCCCTGCAGTCACACTGTTGTTTCCTGTATAATCAAAGAAAAAAAATTATTTTTTTTTGGTTTAGGGAAATTATCAATTTTGGACATTCCCAAAATCAAAATATAACTTCGGGGTATCAAAAAAATTCTCTTAAAAAAAAAAAAGCAAATTCATCCTTTTTGAACACATATACCTTTTTTTTTTAAAAAAAAGAAATTGTTGACGGGTGATTTTCGTCTGAGAGGTAGTTTCGAGATAACCCTCCCGAGACAATCCTCCTTCAACCTTAAATTTGTTTGGTTATGAGGAGATCAAAGACAAATGTGGCAAGAGACAAAGCAAATACAAAAATCGACAAAGGGTGTTTAACGTGGTCCGGCCGAACTGATACAGCCTACGTCCACGGGCACAAAATAGATGGGGTTGTTTTATTACCAAATCGAGCCCTACCGACTTGTTTAAGTGCATGTCTAATAGTAACCGTGCTATTTGTTGCTTTGAGTTTCTTACAAGCAATGCTAGAATAGAAAGTTTTACAACCCTTACAAACGAGATCACCCTCTCCCTATATACTAATGGATATACAATACTGTTCTCATATCTTTGTGACGCAAGCACTGCAGGTCTGTAGGTTTCCGATGATTTGACAAGCTCGCTTCCCCAATCTGTCATCGCCGAAAGCAAAGCGTACCCTTTGATTTCCCGTCACATCACGTTGTAAAAGTACACTGTCACGCCTTTTTATTAATGATGACAGTCTGTTAGCTTTCGAATATGAAAGTTGATTTCAGAGGGAAAAGTCCAAACTATCCTGATCACGCGTAGGTTATAGGACGTCAGCCAATAAACTTTTAGAGCACCTCGATTGCTCCCGCCCCGATCCATAATATCTGAGCTCATCAACTTTTCTAAGAGGTAAGATAACATCAAACCGAGCCGCCGGTCTGCTGTGGTCAGCCTCAGTTCTGATGTTGTCGGTCTATGAAATCTGCGCCAGTTCCGAGGAAGAAGTGCTCGGATTCTCTTACTGCAGAAGAACTGACCAATACATGTGGACGTCTAATCCTCTAAAAATGAAAATTCCCTCTTTGCCCTTGCTGAACTATTTGAATATTTTAGCTGTAGAAATCTCCATCAACATTTGTCTCATAGTTATTGGTTCAAATGAGTGTGCGAGTTAGTGCAAAGAACTACAAAAATCAGAAGTGTGTTAATCAGCCGTCAGGTAGTTAGCCTTAGGAATCATGTAGAAAAGTGCTCTGGTGCCAACTCAGTTCATCCTCAATGTCTTCATATGATCTATCCTTAAGCTGAAATCAGGCACTCGGTGGGACGTAACCCGACCTCGTGGTTGGAGAGACCAATAGCCTCGGTGGAACGAGTCTAGCCTAGAGCTGGTGGAATAAAGCGTCGACGGAATGAATCCAGCCCCGAGCTGGTGGGACATAACAGACTCGGTGGAACGAATCCAGCATCGAGCTGATAGAACATAACAGACTCGGTAGAACGAATCCAGCCCCGAGTTGGTGGAACATAACAGACTCGGTGGAACGAATCCAGCCTCGAGCTAGTGGAACATCTGAGACTTACACAAGGGAATATTTTCAACCTCTGACGCTCCGTGAATCCCGGCGCGGGCGTCCCTTTGCCGGATATCAGCGAAAAATAAAAATGGAACAAGGTAAAGTTAACAATATGGAGGTGACTTACCACATACTCCACTTTAAACCAAAAAAAATAACAACTTGGGTGCCTCGAGGTAGCTTCCTGCATGGTGCTTCCCAAAACACAATTCTGAATCTACAACTCAGCGTCCCGGTTAGCCGGGCTACGGATTGGTGAGTGGCCGAGACCCTGAGGGTAGAAACCTCTTCATGCTGGGCGGCTCTAGAGTCTGCAAGCGCTATGAGGGCAGAAACTTCCCCATGACATGCTTCTCCTGATCCGAGGCGGTTAGGCAGATATCCTGCGGAGGAAGAAGACACCTTGTGTGTGTCACCCCTTGGGTGTTTCTCAACGGGACTTACGTACCAACTCGTAGGGGAGGAAACCTCCTTAGGTCCAGTTTACCCGGGACCACAATGATCATGGAGGTCATTCGGCCGTCCTCATGCCATGTGCTCCGATGGTTCTCAACGGGAGTCACCAGCTAACGCGCAGAGGAAAAAACCTCAATGGGTCCGGTTTACCCGAGCTATCTCCTCAAAGATATGAGTCATGGAGTAGTAACGTTCCAACCTCGTGGTTTGATAATGACACCCGAGATTGGCGTGCCGCGAGGGTTCTCGCTTTTCTCACATGTACCACATCTCTTGATGCGTTCTGGATCCTCAAATATGAATGGAGCCAGGTCAAGACACTTCCATCTGGGGTTTGATAACGACATCCGGGATTGGCTTGGTGCCCTTCCCTACTACTGATCACCCCTTCACTTCGAGCACATCCCAAGAATATTGAACACGGCTTTCTCATTCAATTATTAAACAAGTACAGTGGACAAACATTAAAATTCAAAAGAGAGAGTCATGTTTATATTCATGGGATCTACCGCTCTTCTTACAACTCTTTGTGGGTCATTTCAATAGAGGCTATACGATAATTTTCCGATCCTGGTCGGGTCATCGGTGACTTCACAATTTGAAGAAAAAGTCCTAATGGAAATATTTTCTCAGCATCTCGGCGTTCCAAGGCTTATTGAGCCAGGTACCTCCAACTGTTCCAAAAGATAGGTACCCGGTCTTACTATCTCCACCACTCTGTACGGTCATTCCCATTTGGCGCCCAATAAAGCTTCTTCGGGTCTTCGGGTATTCAATGTGACCCTCCTCAAAACTAAATCTCCATGGATGAAGGACCGAGCCTAAACTTTCTTGTCGTAAAAATAAGCCATTCTCTGCTGATAGACAACCGCTCTCATAGCCAACTTCTCCCGTTTCTCTTCGACTAAGTTGAGATGATTCCTGAAAAGCTCTTCGTTCTGTTCAGCCTCAAAATGCCATACCCTGTACTTGATCATCCCAATCTTTGTCGGAATTACTACCTCACAACCATGAGCCAAAGAAAAAGGAGTTTCCCTCGTGGAGTCCTTGTATGTTGTCTGGTGCGCCCATAATACTTCTGGTAGCTCTTCGACCCATAGCCATTTATAATATCTGAGTCGGGCCTTTAGAATTGCCTTGATTATTTTATTGGTAGCCTCGACCAGTCCGTTAGATTTAGGGTGGAGTCCGTTAGATTTAGGGTGAGCAGGTGAAGCAAATCTCAAGGCAATTTGGAGGTCTTCAAATATCTTCCTGAATCCCTTGCTGTCGAACTGCTTCCCATTATCAGCGATGATGGTTTGGGGGATTCCGAACCGGCAGATGATACTCTTCCTCATAAAATTTGTCACATTCTTCTCTGTGATTGTAGATAGGGGTTCGGCTTCTACCCATTTGGTAAAGTAGTCAATGGAGACAATGGCGTACTTGGCATGTCCATACCTCATATGCATTGGCCTGATGATATCTAGCTCCCACTGGGCGAATGGCCAGAGGCTAACCAGAGTGATCAACTGCTTACTAGGTTGATGATGAATGTTGGCATTTTTCTGGCATCCCTCACACTTCCGGGCCACCTTCATTCCGTCTTAGTGCATGGTTGGCCAGTAGAACCCTTGCCTCAACACCTAAAATGCAATCGACTGCCCCCCAGCATGGCTACCGCTGATTCCTCCGTGAATCTCTCTAAGCACATAATATGCTTCATCGGTTGTAAGACACCTCAAAAGTGGCACCGTATGCCCCCGTCGGTACACGACCCTTTTAATCAAACAAAATTTCGAGCTCCGGTACTTCAACTTTCTTGCCTCCTTCTTATCCTCGAGTGTCTTCCCAGACTCCAAGTAACTCCTGATCAGGTCCATCCAAGAGGTTATTCCTTTTGTATCTACTTCTATCACCTCTAGCTTCCCAACGCTCTTTTCCTGCACGCAGATCGAATGGATGGGCATAGGCTTTTCTATCTTAATTGAGGATGCCAGCCTAGCCAGTGAGTCTGCCTGATGGTTGTTTTCTCGACTAATCTGCTCGAATTGCACATTATCCATTTCCCCAATCATCTTCTTCACCTCGGCCATATAAGCCATCATGTTAGGCTCTCTGGCCTGAAACTCGCCCTTTAGCTGTTGGACGGCCAGTTGGGAGTCACTTTTTACAACCACGTCTCTGACATCCACCGCCGCGCAGAGCCTTAAATCGGCCAGAATAGCCTCATACTCAGCCTCATTATTCGTGGCCTCAAAATCGAGTCTTAGGGCACTTACCACCTCCTCACCACTACTGCTTCGCAAGACAATCCCAGCTCCAAAACCTTGTGAATTGACTGTACCATCCACCAAAAACTCTCTCGTGGTCTTCAAAACCTTCAAAATCTACGGCCCTGTAAACTCGGCCACAAAATCGGCTAGAGCCTGCCCTTTTACCGCCGCTCTCGGTAAATAGGATATATCATGCTCACTCAATTCCACCGACCATTTCACTAACCGACCTGAGACCTCCGGTTTATGCAAGATATGTCTTAGAGGATGATCAATGTAGACCCAAATAGGATGAGCTTGGAAGTAGGGCCGCGGCTCCGTAACCAAAGACAAATCCACCAGTTCATGGATCGGGTATCTTGTTTCTACATCCAACAAGGCTTTCTAATATAATACACAGGCCTTTGGATCTTATCGGTCTCATGCACTAGCACCGAACTTACAGTGTGTTCAAAAATAGCTTAGTACAAGAATAAAGTCTCACCCGGGATTGGTTTAGCCAGAAGTGGAGGTTGAGCTAAGTACTGCTTGAGCTGCATGAAGGCTTCCTCGCACTCTGCCATTCAACTGACATCCTTCTTGGATTTCTTGATCATCTTGAAAAAATGATGACATTTATCGGTTGCCCGGAAGATGAACCGGTTTAGTGCAGCCACTCGGTCTATTAAGCTCTGCACCTTATTGACCGTCTTAGGAAATTTCAATTCCAGAACTGCTCGGATATTTTATGGGTTTGCTTCTATTCCTCGTACACTGATCATGTATCATAGAAACTTTCCCGATGCTACACCGAATACACACTTCTCTGGATTCGGCCTCATACTATGCTTTCTTATCAGCTCAAAAGTTCTCGCGAGGTCGGCCAAATGATCCTCCGGTACCTTAGTCGTCGTTATCATGTCGTCAACATATACTTGCATGGTTTTACCAATGAGGGGCTTAAAAACTTTGTTCACCAGCCACTGAAATGTAGCCCCAACATTCTTCAAACCGAAATGCATCACCTTATAACAATACAGCCATTGATCTATGATGAAATCTGTTCTCTCCTCATCCTCGGGAAACATCTTGACCTGATTATATCCTGAGAAGGCATCTATGAAACTGAGCGACCCATGACACGCCGTCGAATCCACCAGCCGATCCACATCTGGAAGCGGGAAACTATCATTCGAGCAAACCTTGTTAAGATCGGAGAAGTCTACACACATCCTCAACTTCACACTGAGATTTTTCACTAAAATCATGTTCGATACCCAATTCGGGTATTTCACCTCTCTGATAAAACGAGCCTTTAAAAACCTTTCCACCTCGGCCCCTATCACCTCGCAACGTTCCTGATTGAATATTCTTCTCTCTGCTTGACCGACTTGTGAGCCGGATCCACCACTAAATGATGGCTGATGAATTTGGGATCTATTCCGGGCATGTCCCTATGCCCCCAAGCAAAAATATCTGCATACTGCTTCACAAGGTCCTGCTTCAGGTTTTCCTCCAAACCTGCTCTTACATTTATAACTTTTTTTGAGCCGAAGAGTTCTACTGACTCCAACTCTTCTGCTGCCCCCAATTGGACAAACTCTTCGGGCCGTGGATCTGTAGACTCAACTATTTCCTCCTACTCTTCCCTTCCTCTCATCTTCCGACTATTCTTCTCAACATAAAGAGTCTATTTTGAGACGGTGGCGAAACAACCATTGGCTACCTTTTGACTTCCACATATAATCCCGATCCCAGCTCGGGTGGGAAACTTCAAATTCAAAGAATAGCATGACATGGCGGCCTTTATTTTCATCATGAAAGGCAGGCCCACAATGACCCTGTAACTACTCATACAGTCTACCACTGTGAAGTCCATCATGATCGTCCGGGTGAGGGGGAAGTCCCTATCGTCATGGCCAGTTGTATCCTTCCCAAGGAGACGACTGTTGCTCCTCCAAACCCATACATGGGAGTTCCTGTTGGGAAATCTCTAAGTCCCGAGGATCGAATCAAGCAATGAAATTAATATGAATACATCGAGGAAGTTGCGGAATACTTACATCGAGCGGTTGAGCGATGTGAGTGACAACAAAAATTCATTTTCTGCCCTCCTCCAAGTTTGGCAGTGAGCTTCCTTGCAGTCCTCAAAATCGGCCAAGCTCCAAGCATTTAGGTGGTATTTCCAAGCACACAAGTTGGTTTCCCTATCACATTGTATGTCTTCATTTGGTGTGCTAGCACTTGGTGATTTTTGCCACAATCCCTTCCATTCACGGCAGTGGACTGGTTTTTGGAGAGAAAAAATTCAGCCATTGGGCATGAATTTGAGAGAGATTAAGAGAGTGAAAAAGTGATGAATGGTTGGTGAGATTTGTGTATCTAATACACAATTTTGAATTTCCAAAATTCAATAAATTGATTTCAAAAAATCAAAACAAAAACCAAACATTTAAAATATATTAAATGTCCATCATTCCATCACACTTGAGTGTATTACACTCCACTATCAATTTCCATCAAATCTATCACTATTCACATCAATCAAGTTGTCAAGTCACATCACTCAAAGTGACAAGTGATTTAACGCTTGAAGTGACTAGCGATTTGACTCTTGATGTGACTAATGATTTGACGCTTGATGTGACTTGCGTGCCGCACTCGAATTCAAAATGTGAATGCGCTCGTAAACACTTTCGGGATCGGGTTCGCTAATTCCAAATTAACGAATTTTCTGTTGCGTCGTAATTAAATCTAATTTAATTAAATAATCATGCCTAGCATAATTACTATTCGCGTCGCTAACGAATTAATTCTAAATTAACTCGTTCGCCCGAATTAAAATCCAATTTTAATTCCCCGTCGAAATCCAATTTCGATTAATATATCGAATATATTAATTTATTGATTAATTTCAAATTAATCGTTATCTCTCTTTAAATGATATTTTATCATAGATAAAATATCTCTGTAATTAATCACATATTAATTTCTCTCTCTCTCATCAAATTAATCCCAGATTAATAAAGTGCGGGTCATACGTCATCGGTGAATCTTCAGGAAGCGACCCATGAGATCCTCAGATATGTTGGCAGCAAAATCGATCGTCGGACTATCCGAATACGTACGTACTAAGTACTATGTTTTACCGATTTACAAGACAAGGTTGGCCTCTAGCAAAGCGTCATTCCTACCCAATTCTCCAGAAATATCTTTACAGGAATATGCGATCTATATCAGGCGTAGTATACGTGGTATCGTGTAAGTTGATCCAGTATCAGATGTCACATGCTAGGCCCGGGGCTGGAACTGTGTCTGCCCTGTACAAAGCACATGTCGGATGTCTGGTAATTAGTCTCTATAATTGGATATACATGACCTAGTCATAATATCCTGATAGCTGCAATATTTAAGATCACCAGCCCATATCCTACGTGACATCATCTCCACTATGACTGGAATGATACTTCCGTCTTGACATCACACCCAATACACTACGATTCTCATATACCCAGCAGAGGCGTAAACAGAACCGGTTAAAGCCCTAGACGAACAAAACCAAAGTATATTGATTCTCGTAAGTATTAGCGGTGCAAGTCTTAAGTTAAAACCAAATACACCTATCCTGATTTCGGACTTCCATAGACACATAGTCATACTACCAATGGAATTTCGAGGGGGTTTATCCAGAGCGAAGCTGTTTTCCCGTACCATCGGTAAAACACAATCTCCTATTACACTTGCATGAGTATCCTATACCCAAATATATGAGAACTATGCTATTGTGCCCTCACATCGCGCACAAGTGTAATACTAGTCTTTTACGCATTATCGACGTCCAATCTCGATAATACTCTGACTAGGGATATTTAATGATTAATCCTTCATGGACTGATACTATCTCATACCATCTCAATCTAGGAACTAATCATAGGGACCTCATATCATTTATACATCTAGGTGATCTAATCACAAATGATAAGAGAGCAATCTCCTTTTTCACATAGTTAATTTGTACAACAACACCATGATCTGTACAAATAGTGACGCTATGGGTCATAACTGTCCAACAATCTCCCACTTGGCCTATAGCCAGTCACTCGAGTGTCTACCACCCGAACTATATACGGTTCGCTCAAACTGTTGAGAAAAGACTTTCTTCAGCAGATTTGCATGATTATCATCTGATGCGATTTATTCAATCATCACATCGCCACGATGTATGATCCGAACGAATCAGATGAATAGTCAAAGTATATATCTGGATCATTATGAGACCATTAATTCTTTAGCCTGCGCTTTAGCCTAGCTCAGCTGCTAACAGAACTATATCTAATCTAATTAGATTTGTTATTGACCCAGATGGCTTCTATTGCTGCCTCAGCTGCAGCAATAACCCGCATTTGTTGTTATTCGGTAACAGTATCTTGCTTGGAAGATTTCCAACTCACTATTCCGTTATTCAAACTGTATAGTACCGTTGTTTTTATCGGTTAGGAAACTTACAGCAGTGATCCCAGTCACTTCAAGTTCTCCTTCTCCATAGTTTAAGACAGCATCCTTAGTTCTCTAAGATACTAACGGATGTTCTTAACATCAATCCAGTGACTATCACTTGGATTTTCCTGTTTATGACTCCATATGCTCAAAGCGTATGAAACACCAGGTCACGTACATTTTTCAATGTACGATTTCTCGGAGAATCTTGACAACTTTAAATCTATCTCAATAGATCTTTATTCCTAGAATAAATGTTGTTTCTCCTAAGAATTCTACGGAGAATTTTCATGAAAGCCAAGCTTTCACCGATTGTAATATGGGAATATCATTTCCAAGAAATGACATATTATCATTATTTAGGATAGTAACTTTTAGTGGGCTCCCACTAACCTCCTTATATACACAAGAATCATTTACGTTTTGAATTAAATCATAAACTATTATGATTATATCAAAACGATGGTGGGAGGTTGTTGGACAGTTATGACCCATAGCGTCACTATTTTTACAGATTATGGTGTTGTTGTACAAATTAACTATATGACAAATGAGATTACTCTCTTATCATTTTTGATTAGATCACCTAGATGTATAAATGATAGGAGGTCCTTATGATTAGTACCTGGATTTAGATGATATGAGACAGTATCAGTCCACGAAGGTATAATCATTAAATATCTATAGTCAGGGTATTATCGAGATTAGACATCGATAAATGTGTAAAAGACTAGTATTACACTTGTGTGTGTTATGTGAGATCATAACAGCATAGTTCTCATATATTTGGGTATTGGATACTCATGCAAGTGTAATAGGAGGTTGTGTTTTACCGATTTTACGGAAAACAGCTTCGCTCTGGATAGACCCCTTCAGAATTCCATTGGTAGTATGACTATGTGTCTATGTAAGTCCGAAATCAGGGTAGGTGTATTTGGTCTTAACTTGAGACTTGCACCGCTAATACTTATGACTATTAATATACTTTGGTTTTGGTCATCCAGGGCTTTAACCGGTTCTGTGTACGCATCTGCTGGGTATATTGAGAATCGTAGTGTGTTGGGTGTGATGTCAAGACGGAAGTATCACTCCAGTCATAGTAGAGATGATGTCACGTAGGATACGGAACTGGTGTTCTAGAATGCTGCAGCTATCGGGATATTATGACAAGGTCATGTATATCCGATTATAGAGACTAGTTACCAGACATCCGACATGTGCTTCGTACGGGGCAGACACAACTCCAGCCCCGGGCCTAGCATGTGACATCCGATACTGGATCGACATGCACAATACTACGTATACTACGCCTGATATAGATCGCTTATTCCTGTAAGCATGTTTCTGGAGAATTGGGTAGGCATGGCGTTTTGCTAGAGGCCAACCTTGTCTTGTAAATCAGTAAAACGTAGTACTTGGTACGTACGTATTCGGATAGTCCGATAACCGTATTTACTGCCAACATATCCGGGGATCTCATGGGCCGCTTCCCGAAGATTCACCGATGATGTATGACTCGTACTTTATTAATCTGGGATTAATTAGATGAGAGAGAAAATTAATCTGGGATTAATTACGGAGATATTTTATCTAGGATAAAATATTATTTAAAGAGAGAGAACGATTAATTTGGAATTAATCGATAAAATAATATATTCGATATATTATGCGAAATTGGATTTCGACGCGGAATTAAAATTAGATTTTAATTCGGGCGAACGAATTAATTTAGAATTAATTCGTTAGCGACGTGAATAGTAATTATGCTAGGCATGATTATTTAATTAAATTAGATTTAATTACGTCGCGATGGAAATTTGTTAATTTGGAATTAGTGAACCCGAGCCTGGGATTGTTTGTGAGCGCATTCGCATTTCGAATTCGAGTGTGGCACGCAAGTCAAATCAAGCGTCAAATCGCTAGTCACTTCAAGCGTCAAATCACTTGTCACTTTGAGTGATGTGACTTGACAACTTGATTGATGTGATGTCTATTCACTTTGAGTGACTTGACTACTTGTCATGAATAGTAATAAATGTGATGTGAATAGTGATGTGTGCTGATGGAAGGCTTTAATGCCTTTTTACTTTTTGACTTTTAAAAAGTAAATTTTTGGTAAATGAAATTTTGAATTTCATTTAAGTGTATTAGATACACAAAACCAAAAAACAATCATCTCTCCTCTCCCTCTCAAGTTTCGGCCATGGAGGCCATTCTCTCGCTCTTTCCTTTTGGTTTTTGAAACCAATTTCTTCACCATTTCAAGGCTTTGCTGAGAACCATTAGAAGAAAGATGAAGATTTGTGGCAAATCTTCAAAGTGCTAGCACACACATTAGAGGCATACAAGGTGATAGAGAAACCCACCTTTGAGCTTGGAATCACCATTGATAGAGCTTGGAGCTTGAAGATGAAGATGGAGGACAAAGAACACCATGGCCGAGAGCTTCACTCAAATGGCATAAAAAGTTTTGTTCTTCGTAGCATCCAATCCGATCAGTGAGTATGATTCCGCCATTCTCCTTTGTGTATTCACATGTGTTTCATTACTTATAAATGATCTTTGGGACTTAATAGAAACCCAACACCAAGAACCTTATGCTTGCTTCAATCTAAACATGGATCGAATATCCTACAAACCTTGTTTGCTAGTTTTGATACGACAAAATCGTCAGGATGTTGTAAATATCCTCCAAAAGGTTTCCTTTTCAGGAAAGCGATTTTCCCGTTCAGCTGCCATATTTCATAAATGAAACATGCAGCTTCAACAAGCATGATCCAAATGGATTTACCGTGACAACAGGTAAAAGGTTCGTCGTAATCGACACAATGTTGATAACGATACCTTTTCGCTACAAGCTTAGCTTTGTAAGCTTGTATATTGCCATCCATGTATGTCTTCCTTGAAGACTTATATAGTACCAATATGCACAATGCCTTCCGGTACAACAACTAATGTCCAAACATAGTTGATATACATGGAATCCATTTCAGACATTTATAGCACTTTGCTATAATTGGGAGTCGATACCTTGTATCACTTCCTCAAACGTAGTCAGTTCGTATTCCCAAAAAGATTGACATCTTTATGAGGTGAGATCAGAAATCCATACCTCCCAGGTTATTTTTTTGACTCTCACCGACCTACGCGGTTCTTGTGTATTCGAAGATTACTGGTACAGTTTCATCCTTAATGAACTATTTGTGTTCCATTAAGGACTCAGTGCCTAGAACAGTATTACTCCGATTTTTCATCGAGTTTTACTATCCTCCCACTTACCACTGTATATTGGTATTCCTTTAGGAAAACCGCATGGTGAGCAACAATCACATTGTTCTCTTAGTGAGTTGTACAAGCACTATGCTTATGGTTTCCCTAGAATAACCTATAATTTGGAACTTATCTAATTTGGGTTCTAGTTCGGTATCATCCAAACATATGCCCAGCATACCCAAATTTTCTGGAATGTGAAACCCGATTTCTTTCCTGTTCATATCTAATATTAATTCTGTCAAACAGATTTTTATGGAACCTTATTCAAAATAAGTATTGCACTGTTAATGCTTATCCCTTTGAAGGAAATGGTAGCTCAGAGCGACTCATGATTAACCTTATCATTGTCGGACAATTATGACCCATAGCGTCACTATTTGTACAGATCACGGTGTTGTTGTACAAATTAACTATGTGACATATGAGATTGCACTCGTATCATTTGTGATTAGATCACCTAGATATATAAATGATAAGAGGTCCCTATGATTTGTTCCTGGACGGAGAATGATATGAGACAGTATCAGTGCATGAAAGATAAATCATTAAACATCCCTGGTCAGAGCATTATCGAGATTGGACATCGATGAATGCGTAAAAGACTAGTATTACACTTGTGCGCGTTGTGAGAGCACAACGGCATAGTTCTCATATATTTGGGTATTGGATACTCATGCAAGTGTAATAGGAGGTTGTGTTTCACCGATGGTACGGGAAACAGCTTCGCTCTGGATTAGACCCCCTCGGAATTCCATTGGTAGTATGACTACTTGTCTATGAAAGTCCGAAATCAGGGTAGGTGTATTTGGTCTTAACCTGAGACTTGCACCGTTAATACTTGCGACAATCAATATACTTTGGTTGCGGTCGCCTAGGGCTTTAACCGGTTCTGTGTACGCTAATACTGGGTTATTGAGAATCGTGTGTTTGTTGGGTGTGATGTCAAGACGAAAGTGTCACTCCAGTCATATGGAGTTGATGATCACGCAGGGATACAGAACTCGTTCTCTATATAAGGTTGCAACCGTCGGGATAATATGACTTGGTCATGATTATCCGATTTTAAAGAGACTAGTTGCTTGTTATCCGATATATGCTTCGTACGGGGCAGACACTCTACCAGCCCTAGGCCTTGCATGTGATCATCCGATACTGGACAGAAATACGCAATACTACTGTATACTACGCTTGATATAGATCCTTATTCCTGTAAGGATATTTCCGGAAAATTGGATAGGCATGGTGTTTTGCTAGAAGCCAACCTTGTCTTGTAAATCGGTAAAACGTAGTACTTGGTACTTACGTGTTCGGATAGTCCGATGACCGATTTGACTGCCAACATATCAGGGGATCTCATGGGTCGCTTCCCAAAGTTTCACCGATGACGTATGACTCGCACTTATATTAATCTGGGATTAATTAGATGAAAGAGAAAATTAATCTGGGATTAATTGCGGAGATATTTTATCTAGGATAAAATATCGATTAAAGAGAGAGAAACATTAATTTGGAATTAATCGAGGATTAATATTTGATATATTAATCGAAATTGGATTTCGACGCAGAATTAAAATTAGATTTTAATTCGGGCGAACGAATTAATTTAGAATTAATTCGTTAGCGACGTGAATAGTGATTTCGCTTGGCGTAATCATTTAATTACGACGCAACGGAAAATTCATTAATTTGGAATTAGCGAACCCGAGCCCGAGATTATTTGCGAGCGCATTCGTATTTGGAATTCGAGTGCGGCACGTCAAATCAAGCATCAAGTCACCAGTCGCATCTAGCGTCACATCAAACGTCAAATCATGTCACTTTGAGTGATGTGACAATTGATTGGATTGATTGATTGATGTGATTGATGTGACAATTGATTGGATTGATAAAGTGAAGTGATGTGACTTGATGTGATAAAGGTGATGTGTGTGGTTGGGAATTAAACCCAAATGTGTGTGAAATGAATTTCAAATGAAATTCAAGTGTATTAGATGCATAATATCACCACAAAACCGTATACATTCATTCACTCAACTTTCCCTCCTCTCTCTCCTCTTCTTCCTCTCTCCATCACACGCCATTTTCTTCTTCTGCAAAGGCAGTGAACTGCCGAGTTTGATAAAGAAAATGGAGGGAAGCCAAGTTTGTTTTTGTGGCAAAACAAGAGTGCTAGCACACTCCGGGATCATGCCAAGGTGATAGGGAAGCATACCCATGAGCCGGGAACCACTACGGTGAAGCTTGGAGCTTCAAATCATGAAGACAAAGGGCGAAATTCACTATTCACAGCAGCCCACTGCCTTGAAAAAGTGAGCAGAATTCGAATTTTATTGCCCAAATCGTCGCTCAACCGCTCGATGTAAGTATTCCGCACTTCCGTCGTTGTATTCACTTATGATTCATGCTTGAGTTTTGATCTTGGGACCTTGAAAAACTTCAACAATGGCATCATGAGCTAAGGTTAAACCATGAAAAAGTTTGGGATAAAATTTGGGCAAACTTGATTTTGAGCATGATAAATTAAATTGGATGGATTTGTATGCTTAATTGTGTTTGAATTGAAGATTGATTGGGTCAATTTGAAGAATTTGATTGGATCATTTTTCCCCCAAATTTCCTCCTCCTTGGCCGAAAATGTGATGTTCTTTAATGTCTTGGGATTTTTGATTTTTGATTTTTGACAATTGGATGTGTTGGAAATCATTCGGTTGATGATTTAATGTCGATTGCGGAATCAATTGGATTGAATTTGAATCGGACGTAAAATCCCCAAATTGCCAAGTATGTCATAAAGCTTGAAATTGGGTAAAATGAAATTGAGCATGCAATTATGAATTTGGATGATTAAGTATGCTTAATACATGTTTAATTGATGATTGGTTGGATCAATTTGATTAAATATTGTTTGGAACAAATTTCCCCAATTTTGATGTGTTGGCCGAATAGGAGTATGCCCTAAATCTTGGTAATTTTGTTTCGTTGATCATTCGATGACTTGAAACGATTGAGGATGTTGAATTAATGTTAATTTGGATTTAATTGGATTGAATTCGGAATTGACATAAAATTAGTCCAAATTGCCGAGAGTAACAAAGCATGTAATGGGTTTGATTTTAATCTTAACGTGTTGGACATGTGATGATGAAATTGAGCATGATTAATTAGCCTAATTTGTGTTTTGGAAATAATAGTTTAGGTGATTAATCATGATACACACTTTGGAATTAATTAGATTTTGAATTGGATTTTATGATTTAATTAATTGGGCTTAAAATTGGATTTGGGCTTGTCATGTTGTAAATGGGCTTATTGGGCTTTGTTGTACAAAGTTGAGTTTAGGCAAATTGGATTGGATCCAATTGGGCCCAAAACCGCTACCATAAGCCCAAATACGACTAATGGACCTTTAAAAGTTTAATTGGGCCTAATGGGCCAAGATTTATTTATAGGCTTATGGGGTAACTCCCGGATTGGATTTTGGTTATTCGGTTTGACTCGAATTGACCAAAAGTCCACGCCTTAAGAAATTAATTAAAAGCCCATTAGACTTTAATTAAATTAATATTGGATATTCATCGGGCTTTGAGACCCGAAATGATTAAATTTGGAATTTAAGTCGTAAGGTTTGTAAATAAAGTGTAAGATTTAATTTGGCATTAAATAATTGGATTAGTATTAAATACATATTAAATTGGATTTAATTATGTAGTTTAATTTAATTCGAGAATTCGTACTTTAAGTACTTATTCGCAAAAACGAGTTTGACTCGAACAAAATCAAATCGTTGTTTGAACATTGGATGATCACTAATTATCAGATTAATTAATTGGATTAGATTGATTGATAACATGCTTGAGTGAATACATGGTTGCGATGCATGAATAATGTATATCGGATGGATATTAGTCGGGTGGGACAATTTTGGAAATTGTAATAATTTGATTTATTAATTGGACCTGCGAGTCCAGCCTTATCACCACTATACTCTTTGTTTCTCTTCTCACCTATTCCCCTCAATGTAAATGAGGTTTCTTTAGAAGTGTAGTGTAACTGGTAGAAGTAAATACAAGTGCTAGCTTTGGAGAGAGAAAATGAAAATTCGATCTACGATCAATGTAAAATACCCATCCGCATATCATTATTATTTTATTTCATATGCGCTTTATTATGTGTTTAGAATGCATGTTTAAGGGTGTGTGATGATGAGACCTTAACAAAGATAATAAATTGGTTGCCAATTTGCACGTGAAAAACCCTCAAATAATATTAAGCGTCTTTCCTTCCATTGAGTGATTCTCACTCAAGATCCGAGACGACATTGGTTTGTTGGCCAAAGTCAAGGCCTTTGTCTGTCGAAGATGTGTTTGAATCACGAAGGCTTTGTTACATGTCAGTGTCATGTCCAAGTTGTGGTTTGTTGGCCAAAGTCAAGACCACTTCTTGTCCATCGACATTGATTACGAAGCTTTCCATGGTCAATGGGTCGCGCTTAACTGGGATCATTAAGCTTGTTGTGCCAAAGCCAAGGCTTAGTTGATTCAGAGGAAAAATGTTAGATAATACATTGGATGTATTGGCATATATAAGATATATGTTTCGGACTTGGACGTCCTCCTACCGGATCTAGGAATTGGATTGGATCCAATTGATCTTAGAGATCTACCTAATTAATTATGATACAATTTGTTGGCCAAAGTCAAGATTGTGTGTTATTTAACGGGATCCTAGCCCACTAGGAAACACAGTTTCCCGAGTACTCAACAGAGGGTTAGAGGCTCGCCGAAAAATAGTGGGAGGCAAGAATTGAATTTGCAATACTCGTTCAATTACTCGCAATACACGCTCATTCAAATTATTTCGTCGTTAGACTAAATGTTAGTTGGACTAATATTTAAATTGTTGTTTTAATAACAATTGGACTGTATTATATTTGATTATATATAATTGGATTATATTAATCAATATATTTGAATTAATTAATTTCAGTTTACAGTTGATTTTATAATTGGATTATAGTAATCAATGTAATTGAGGTTAATTAATTTAAATTATATTTGATTATATAGTTGGACCATTATAATCATTATAATCAATAGTACCATAAATCGTTGATTAAATAGTTTGACTATTAGAATCAAGATAGAAATGAAAGATTAGTGTTTAAAACATAATCCTGGGTGAAAATGTATTTAAACGACTTTAATTTTCAAATTGGGAATAATTTCAAGATGGTCTTGGAAATTAATAAGTTATTTTATTTGATAAAATAATGAATTATGCCTAAAGCCCGGAGTTAAGCAAATAAGTGGAATATGATATTTGGAATATTCGTATAATGATAACTTTTGCGCTTATCCATTAAGCTTGTCGAAGTAGACTCCTTAATTTCTGAATCAGAATTAAGATTAGATCCTTAAAGTACGATATGAAATTGAAGGATTTTCATGGAACTATTTTAGATCTTCGAAATACTAAATTGCAATAAATAATTCTTAGAGAATTAATGACTATTCTCAAGGAGACAAAGTCAAAGTTTGCAATTAGGCAAGTAGTGCAAGGCCACCTTACTTCAATATTCTAGAAACCCGAGGCTTGGCCAAGGCTACTGAAATGTTGAAACTGGCCAAGGCAAAATCATAATAATCTTTTGGGAAGATAAATGGATATATCCTAAGAAGGAATTGAAGACGAGCAAGGCTCTTACTTCAATAATGTTGTCATAATTATGTTCACAACTAGTATTGAAATTGGATTTAAATACTTAATGTGATACATAAATATGTACTGTTGTGCAGAATCTGCTTC